>DWKW01000371.1:0-17536 GCA_018250115.1 Doberes anticus | reverse complement strand
AAACTTTTTATCACTGTAAAAGATAAAAGACATAAAAAAGTAGGATTGGAAAAATAAACAGACTAAGCGAATCTATTTAAATGTTTGAGGTACCTACAACAAAACATTTTATTAAGAAGCTCCGTAAATGTTTTATACTTGCTTACTTTTCATCGTTTCCTCCATTTTCATCAGGGAAGACCTCCACAGGTTTCTCAGGTTCAACTACTCTGTACCCGTGACTGTCAGCGACATAATGTGTTGCTCGAAGATAACCATCAGGATCGACATAACCATAGCAACCGTACGTCACACCGTCAGGTCCGCGATTCTCGTGGTGAAACTGACCATTTGGCCCCACGTCGTAACCAAAACCATACGCATCTAAAAATAAAAGAAGAATTTAATTACCTTAAATATATTTTGCTAGAAATTTCCGGTTACATTAGCATTGTTTTAATGAATTTTGAGCATTACCTTATTAAATAATAGGAATACAGAATTAGGTAAAATATGAGGTAGAACAGACTTCATTTGTACATGTAAGTTCGTAGAGTTCCTTAATTTTATAGATAGCGCTTTATTGATAAATAATGCTATTATAAAATTTTAGCTCCAATGGCTAGCGAGCGATGACAAGTAGATGGTGCACCATGAGGATCCTGATCTACACACGAGAATTTTATACCTACTACATAGTTTATCACGTGGATGAAACTCATCACTTAAGAAAACTTTCAAATAAATCATGCTGAGACGTATGTATATTTGAATTAATAAAATCTTAATAATTTTTAATAAATTTACAGTAAATTATTTAAGTATAACCTAATTTTATTGTGTAAAAGCTGCTTTAAACTATTTTAGGGTTGTATGAAATTTACTATGTAATTTTGTCATTTACATAAATAATAATAAATGAATTATATAATGTTAAGTTGTTAATAAACTATTAAGTTGTTACTTTGTAATCTATTTGTACCTAAAAGAAAGTACTCTTCGGTAATAACGTAAAAAATGCATACCCAATAAATTCTGGGTATTGCGTATAAGTATCGATTAAGCGCTCAGTATTGTTTCCACGATTTGTAGCAAGATGCGGCACGCCACACCTTTATGGAAATATACGAGGAAGTCTCACAATGTAGTTTAGCAATGTAATAGGTATAATGGACATCAGGTTAAAGGTTATAGTAGCTGTATCGTTAACATATTAAATACTTTTTTTTTTGTATTTCCATTATGACCTATTGAATGTGGTCATTTGCCCTGAACCACCTAATAATATATAAATAATACATATTGCATTCGCTAAAACTTTAAACTCTTCCATTAAGTTACATAAATGTATAAACATTTAGTTGAAAGTTCAAAGTTATTTTAAAGTTTTTTGGATACTAAATGAATAGTGGTTATGTAACAAATAAGAATTGTGGGTCGTTGCTTGACTCTTTTAAATTTATATAATTTGATTTAATTCCTTGATTACCATTTGAGTCGATTTTAAAACATTATTCGCTTTATAGTAATTTGAGTCCACCGTAAGTAAGGATCTATTATAGTTCCGGTAAAACCGAGATTCATTTTTACAGTCATTGATATGATTGAACTTACACCGAAGAAAGTAAAGTTTATTAAGTTTACCAAACAAATATTTGTGTGATTTAGAAAACACGCCTTCAAAATAGGTCACCTTGACCAAAATCATTATCGGTCGGCATACCTACTCGTACGCTTACATGTGGAGTACATTTTAACTAAAATCCAAAATTAATTTAAGGGCCCTTATATTTAAGTGTGAGTGATAGTATAGTGGTTAAGCGTCTCGACCCCGCTACGTTGGGTCGAGGTTCAAATTCCGTCAAGCACCTCTATTTCTCGAAATATTGTCTATTCCAAATTTTCGAAATTATGTGCGTATTCTGAATTTATTATCACTCGCTGTAACTGAGAGTTCTCCATAACGTTCGGAAAGGCATATGAAGTCCGCCAATCCGCATTTGGCCAGCGTGGTGGACCACGACCTAAACTCTCTCATCTCTGAGAGTTGACTCGTGCCCTGCAGTGGGACAATAATGGGTTGATGATGATGATTTATAAACATAACTTCTAGAATTACTAGATTCTTAAAGGATTATTGTTGTTAAAAATAAAAATAATAATAATTATTTTGGAATACTTGTTTATACTGGAAGATTTCATTTAATTCGTTTCATAATTATCTTAGGTCAATTTTTACCGAATTTATAAAACGTAGTAGAACGCTATATTCTTTTTAATAAAAAGAAACTTGTATTTATTTTAGATCTCTAAATAAAATTTATGTAATATCTTATAGTGAAATACAATACAAATATACCATCGAAAGGTTTTTGTATTTGAATGGCTACGGATTTTTGGATTTGGTAATTTAAGGCCAAGGTTGCCAAAAATATTACATAAATTGTTTAATCTAATGCTCTTCAGCGTGGTGAAAAAAAACAATAACATTTACTTCCAGGTGCAGATTTAAACCATTTGTAAAAATTTGGATAGCCAGACAAAGTTCTTACGTCGCATGCAATTTACTTTTAAAAAATAATGTTAATTTTTGTGAACTTTGTCCATTACTTTGTCTCTATCGTTCTGTTAGTGTCCTTACAATCATGAGTTTATTTTTAACACAGAGGGAGCACCTTCCCTTTGATCCGACATAATTTTAGGGCCTCACATCGCTATAATGTTTTTTATGTGTGAAATTAAGCTCCAGCGCAGAAGAAGTTAGTATACAAAAAACTGAATGAATGGCGTATCATTCCATATATCTACTAGCAGCAACCCCTAGCGAAAATCTCGAAAACGTAAAAATTGGTCGTGTCCATTGCTCGATTTCGCATTTGGAAATGACTTATGATAATACGATATCGTGGATGTATAGAACAATCCAACATTCACTTGAGTTCAACGTAAACTGTCAAAACTGTACTGAACCCTCAGGAAGAGATTAACTTATATTTTTCTATATTGTTGTATTATACTCACTGGTATCATAATTGGTTTCGTAGTATTGATTCTTCTCGGAGTCTTGGATGTTGACGACTACTTCGTTGTTGTCATCTCTATAGTTTTCGAGCTGACGTCCCTCCCGCGCCTCTTTCACGGGCACTGGCACTGCCTCTGTGACCTTCTTTATTTCCTTGGTCTCGCTGGCTTGGGTTATTACCAGCGAAGCCTGGAAGAAAAACATGTAACGTAGAAAAATGTTACCAAAAAGATAGGTGCAGAGATAGTAATTAATGTACGTAGGTACAATTAAAGTTTGCGTTTAAATCGTGCGTGACCTTGTTATATGTACTTAGTTAAATTTATATCACTCGTATAATGTGAAAAATATGTTATTGTTGCAATTAATTAAGCCAAAAAAGTTTATATGGACCATAATAATAAACATTTTCATCGCAATTATTAGCAATGGTTTCGACGAATTAGAAAGTAATAAGATTTTTTTAAAGTAATAAATTTCTATCAATGAAAAAAGAAAAGAAAAGCTGTTGTAAATTTTCCATTGAAATTCATAGTTGTCAAAAAGAAAACAGAACAAATATGCAAACAATTGGTTGCCGCAAGTTTTTACAGTTTAAATAGATTTATGAAACTTATTTGCACATGCTGAAATATCTGAAATATGTCAACATGTGCATTATTATTATGTTTAGTGTTGTGCGTTGCAAAATCTTTGTATTCGAACGGGTTCCTTACGCAATCGGTTGCAAACATCATTGTCTAGACACACCTTAGTGATGTCATTTATTTAAAAGCTTTTAACACCGAAAATAATAAGATGGATGTGCTTTTGATAAGTGTGTTGTAAACTTCAATATTAGGTTCTCCATTTTGTTGATACATCGAACAATGAATATAAAAGGTCAGGCTAGACCAGATAACCATTATTTAAAAAAATACTTTCGATAAACAATACCTGTGGCAAGCACTTGTATTATGTACCAGTAGGTGAGTACTTGTACATTCATACATTATAGACTTCATTTTTATAAAATTGGGTACGAGTATGAAATAAAACACACCTGCAAGAACGAAATTTATCCTAAATCTGTATAATTGTAAATGAAAATTAAAATGTTTATACAAATAGAGATTTTTTTTCAGTTACCTATTTCATTACAATTTATATAATTTTGTAATGAATTACGTGCGTATTTTATATCGATATATACTCGTAGATATTTAAAAAAAACCCTTGTGGAAAAATAACCGCTTTTTAAAAAACGCTACGGTACGTAAAGCCTACATTACTACGATTATTAAATTATCTTTTCTTTCTTTCCAAGCAATATTTTACTTAAAGCTACAAAAGGTTTTTGTCAAGGCCCTATATAGAACCAACATGAAAAATAGGTTAAGTTTCTTGCGTTTGTGTTAATTACACAAGAACGCTACTAGAGACCTACCTCATTTAAAACTTCGTAAATACTGTTAAATTCTCGCAAACTTTGTGCCAGTACCTATTGAGAGAGTGAGTAATTTGTTTGAGTTATGGTTTCTAGAGAAACGAAAATAAGTTACGCTAATGATGTGGTACGCACTCGTAAGTCTTTGTCAAATTAAAAGAAAAGTTCGCACGAAATGATTTTGATGTGACGTGACTTGTTTGTTTACCACAAAGGGATGCTCAGCTATCTCGGGGAGTCTCATGTTTATTTTATTTGATGGGATGAAACTGTATTAGATTGATGAAACCGTAGGAAAAACTTTGGAACAACCTGAATCTCTTAAATATTTATACTTAGTAAATGTACATATATTCGTTTAGAAAATCATATTATTACTTGAACAAAGTATTTCATTAAATTCATTCCCTACATAGATTTTCAATAGATATTTGTGTATCAAATGTATATTGAAAAAAAAACAAGCATCATTGTTAGGATTAGCGGTTTTATTTATTAACGTAGTTTGCTTGATAAAGAAATTAAAAACAGAATTTAATAATATTGCGTTTTGAAAAAGGGAAATCAAAATCTACTTAATGCTAAAATTTTATTACTCCGTCGCGGACTTTTAACGTTTTAAATCTAAAATTTAAAGAGAGCTGAGAGTTTTTCCCGCCGCCGCCTTTTTTATTTCAATCTACCCAGATGCTATAGAAATGCACTGAGCCGGTTATGACCTGGTTTAATAATAGGTACTTTCTTTTAAAACTGTACTATAATATTACATTTAAAATATAGAATATCAGGTAGTGACATAGCTTTATCGTGGTTTTTTGTACTTGTTCGATATCCTTATATCTTAAAAATATGTTATTTTAATAAAATAATATGTTTTAGTAAAGTATTGTTATATTTGCTTATGAGGAATGAGTATTCGAATTTAGTCAATTTTATTTACTGTCATTACAAAATTGAAACCTTTAGTACTCCTCTAATAAGTCAAGTATTTTTATTTCTTACGCAACTTACATGGAAGCCTGTCCACAGATGCAACTCATAGTTCAACGGATATTTATTTATGAAGTTTTGTATGTATGAATTAGAAAACGAAGGATTGTTATGGGATATTTTCCTTCTCTTTTTTTCCAATTTTTTTTTGTCCTGTATCCAAGCTGACTAAGTTGCAAGCAAAAGCTGTCATTCAGCTGTCAGCTGATGACATCAATTGCTACTAGTATATTTTTAAACGAATGTTTTAACAGTAGGTATATCATAGCGTAAACTACAAAGACATTAAATCTGGCTCTACTGTACTAAACTTATGCTAGTGTTTAAGTATAAATAAGTATATACTGTAAATTTGTTAAAATCCCATTAAAATCTATAGTACTTAGTTTTCGTAAGATTGGTAAACACACATACAGATAGATAAAATTACAAATGTAAAAAAAACGGTTTTGATACTACTAAGACATATTACTAGTAAATAGAAAGATACTATCTCAACTAACATCTTCTATGTTGCAAATTTATTATAGTTTAGAAAATATCTATAGGCACTATTTGTACTTATTACTAATAAAAAGCGATCATTTGTAATGCACTTTATAATATGTAAATTGTAAGAAACAAAAGATATTGTTTCTTTGGAATTTAAGGAACCGGAATAAATATGTAAAACGGTTTACGGTCAGGTCAATCACGAATTGGGATAGTCAGTCACCGCTATGGGCCACACGAATTCACACGTGATTAAAATTCTGCGGATGTGCGGTTTATATTTTAGCAACGTCCAGTGTCCGTGGCCGTAGCCCTGTAATCTACCTTATGTTTCAAAATCACGTACCGAAGAGACAAGCATCAAGTAAATAGTTTTTGATCAGTTGCTCATACGTGTAAGCATTTTTAAAAGTCCGACGCAATTTAAAGTAGCAAAATTACGTGAAACAGTAAGACCTTTGGCACAGCAACCTAAACAGCTTTAATTCGCAGTCCTTAAATAACAGTGGGACGTGGTTCAGAATAAATAGCGCGATTTGGCAATGTTTCTTCAAAACGTATTACCCGCCCTCCTTTCGTGTTTTCTGACATGTTATTATTATTTAACCTTTTTTTCATAATTTGTTATTAATTTTTAATTTAAGTTTTTTTTATAACGAAAAATTGTGTTATCCGGTCACTGCAGCACATGGACATCCACATTCAACCTCAAATAGGACAGAAGTCTTATATGATCTAATAGGATAGGTCGTACGTGGGTATGTTGCTATTCCTAAGGACTAAGTTCTTCTTCAAACCGAAACATAGCTCACACTCACACTGCTCTCTTACGACAAAAATAGTCAACATAAGACTTTACCACCATCAAGACGACGACGCTGAAGGTTGTATTCAATAAATATAACTTAACTCTGTACATTTAACTTCACTTATTTAATATAATATATTTAATTACCGCATATTACAAGTCCTGGACACGTAATAATACATTGGTCATATACAATATTATTTTATTCTGTAAACACGTTTCATTAACATTTTTATGACGGTTATTCATATACAGGTATTTTGTTCTAAAGCGGATCTCATGTGACTGGTCTGCCCTTGTGAACTGCCATTTAACGTTTATTTCGTTGCATCTCGAAGATGCTCATATAGGGCGCAAGAACATAGTACATACATGACATGGTTTTTCAAGAAAGGCGCTAAAAGAGCTCTCCTTACAAACCAGCAAGTCATTGGCAGCTCCATTGGTGTTGCTTGTGTCTATAGGCGACGGTGACCACTTACCATCAGGTGGAGTGTTTGCCCGTTTGCTTAGGTCTAGTAAATAAAAAAGAGACAAAAAAAACATACCCACCCATAGTTCAGTGAGATAACAGTGAGTCTAGTGATTAAGCATATCGACCCACACCCTGGTTGGTCGCAGACTATGTTGAACGGTTCAATTGCATTATAATAATTTTTACATTACTACAATAATACATGCTTATTGCATAAGAGTTTATCTTTGCCATGCATACTGAGACATATTTTGCAATTTAGATAAGACTAGACTATCGCTTTCGACTCTGTCAATGCTTAAGAGTGATAAAAAAAAATACCGTTTCAATTGATCTCGCGTGTGTATGGCAGCCATTATTACAGACAGGTCAAGTGGTAACTACTGTGCCGATCTCGTTCAAACATATAGCAGTATTAAGGTCTTACCATACGTTGACATACATACATACTTGGTTTAATTCTCATGTAATTATCGTTTTGTGAATGTTTTATCTCTTATGCTGTTGGTGTTTTTTATTAAATAAATAAAATACTATACCATACGTATTTAAACTATGAATGTCCCAGGCAAACAGAAAAAATAAATTGTTTGGAGGCCTCATATTAACCCATTATTGTCCCACTACTGGGAACGGGATTAAAGGGTTTAAGCCATAGTCCACCACGCTGGCCAAGTGCGAGTTTGTTATTGTTAGGAACCTCAAACAGTCGATTACAACTAGATTTTTAAAAATGTCTTCATGGTATACATACGGTCCTGTTACAATTTTATAATAGAACAGATGCTATACGATAGGTATGCATACCGATAGGTAAGATGAATTTAAGATGAAAATTCACAAGGTGGTAAGTAACGATCGAGGTCGTTATTACTATTATATATGTATAATGCACATGTATGAACTGTCGTAAAAGGCTTTATTCGAGAAATTTATTGTTCGAACCTTCGTTTGAAATATAGTTGCGTTCGGATGCCAATGGATTCCTTTGTCTGCTTGATTTCGGTTTACTTTAATATAGGTAAGTATACCCTAGGTATAACAGGCCAGTGCCTGGCTCAGATATCTCTGGTTTTACCGGTAAAAAAATCCATATGGTCCGGCCTCTCACGTAAAAGATACAAAACTTTTTAAGGTTTCTCATTCGTTAACAAAAGGACAAAAAAAAGAGATAGCAGCTGGAATGTACTTTATATCAATATAATGATTCGTAATATCTTACGCATTATGTTATATGCTGTCTCTTGTCTGTCAACTCTTAGGTTGATATACATATATAAGTAAAGTCCGAGAAATCTTTAAAATCTGTTGCTTGTGTAAAATAAACATTAAGATTTATATTACATAGGAAGAAACGATTACTTAATATACATCGTACATAAAAATAAATTTTTATTATTCCACACATTGAAACGAAAAAATATCTTTGATATCGAAAATAATGAGAGATTCTTGCTTGATTAAATAATAAAGTGTGTAAAGTGTGGATAATTTCTCATTAATATTATGTCAAGGTGTGGAGGTGACGCCAGCGTCAGCAGGTTGTGTGATGTCACATTCTCATATGTTTGTATGGCATTTTAGGCGTTAAGTGGCTCTTCAAACTGGCGAAGGTCGCTTGTATCCGGCTGCCGCTGCTAGTCTTGTACAATTGAGTTGAGCTCGAGTGAAAGTCATTTATTAACCTTTCATCATGACGACTTATCAATGGACACTTTACAGGTCACTATAAACTTAGTAAAAAAGGTTTGTTTCACAATTTGCGTTGAATATCTAACGTATCGACATAGCTTCAAATAGCTAAATACCGGATTTAGGAATTATAATCAACAAATATGCGTTTGCATAATGTTTGTCTAATTCAATCAAACGTATTCACGTGAGAACTATGAGTATGTTTATTTGCGAAGACTTGCATCGAAGTTTTGAAATAGCTGTACCTAAATATGTAGTTCCTAACTAAACGCCAAGTTGATAAGTTTACAACTATTTAGTAAATTAATTAATGTTTAGAAATCGATTAAGAACGAATGCATACCATTATCAGTATTAAGTATGTCCATAGTATATAAAACACGCCGTGGTCAACATGCGGTCTGCCGTTTGGAGGGTCCTGGGATCGATTCCCAGCAGGGCAGAAATTTTAACGTTGAAATCTGATTTCTGGTACCTGGTATCTTGTCTAGATATTTGTGTGCATGTTTCTGTGGGAATCCCAGTGTGAGGCTATGAGTGTGAAACGTTATTTATTTATTAAATAAAAGATTATCGTAATAAACATTTCATGCTTTACTCTGCTATTAAATTTTAAGTGCTTTCCGAACATAAAACTATTGCAGCTATACACACACGTTTTAAAGTCGACTCAATTTCCTGAAGGAACGTTCAGTTATTTTCCTGTCGATACTCTACGTTGCAGTAATTTCGTCAACTCGATAATCTGCTTTTACGATGCTGGGGGTCTACTCTCTACATCCGTCACCAATATATTGGATTCGTTCAAAAGTTTTCTAGGTAATCTAGTTTCTTTTCGGAAAAATAATTCCTGAGGGTTATGTTGCCAAATTCTTGTCTAATGTCTAATAATAATCGTTTCTTCGAAGATATTGTTCGAAAAGAATGCCTCTAAGTGACATAGAGTAGGAAATGCCTGTTACTTCGTGCAAAATTACGAGACACACTTACTCTTTACACATATAAAGAGTATCCCCCTGGATATTAATGTCTATGCATATACTCGTATATATTATTATTATAAAGTTGCTTTTATGAGTAGGTATTTCATTAGGTAAGTAGGCAAGTTTAGCAATTATATTTGAGGATCGATACCGCTGTGGTGTGTTAGTAGTACTATCATCAAAGTTTAAAGATAAAATCTGCAGAACAAAGAAAAACAAAGTTTAATTATTCTTTACCATTTAAAGTTATAAAATAATATCTATTAACAATGACTGAATTTCTTAACAAAATTATATCAGTAGGTAATACTCATGGAAAATATCAATATTTGTATTAATAGGCGTAGCAAAGTTCATGATGGAAAAATACTCATTATTACTCAGGACTTATTTGATTTTTATAATTTAAGCATTTCTAAGAAAAATAATCCATTGAAATTTCGATATCGGTTTTAGGTGTTAAAATGCCCCGAAACATGAGTTTCCGTTTTGTTATCTTCAATTCTTCTATTAATATCAACAATGTTCGAAACGTGCAAATTAGCTCCTGATTACGTTAACGTTTTTAAAACCATTGCCTTATTTTGCAAATTCATATTATATTTCAGAAACAATTACCTATTACTTTTATTTCTTAATTTTAATTCAAGATACGATGAAATTAAACAAAAAAATATAATAAATTGTTATCCTTCTTGTAAGTTAAGAGCCTTTTCTTGTAACTGAATGTTGCTTCCTTTTAGGTATTAAGTTATCTTATGCTATTATCTAAATAAAACTTTAAAACCTACAGGTAGCTCTTTCAAAGTTTTTAAACAACAAACTTACTTTTATTTCATGAACATGCGACAGAGGTAGGTGTCCTATCTTAAGCCAGTAAAGCGAAACAAGGTCCCATAAAAAATGTAATTTAAATCGCCATGCCATTAATTTGTTATAATGTCTGCGATTCAGATTTAAAAACAAAAAATGTTATCCGTTTTAATTAATTTGTCGTCAGATTTGTATCTCAAATGATACCTCGAGAGAGGTAGGTACATATGTAATGAAATAGACTGAGAGCTGATTGCGGGCTTAAATTAATATAAGTAATTAATAGTAGATTTTTTTTTCATCAAAATGGTTTTACTAAGTTAATCGCTGATTGATTTTATTTGTAAATTATTCTATTGTTTAGTTATTTGTTAAGTTTTTTACAAGTTTTAGTTCAAGTTTTACGGTGATACTGTCTTTTGTAAATAACTTTTCATTCATGCACCTTTATTTCTAACTGCTAATCAATCGTGTTTATAGCCAATCCAGGATGTTAAAGTGTTAAACGGCTAAGAAAGTATTTACGATTATTTTATATGTCATTGAACTTTAAACCGATCAAAATAATCTTATAGAACGGACTTTCCAAAACGGGTTTTCACATTGATAAGATTAATTTGAGTAGGTATATTTTTCTTACATTTTTCTCTTAAATTTTTATAGGATACATTATTCCCTTCCAAACAAGTAAAAGTGTGGAAAGGTCACAGTGCTTCGCTAATTACGTCATGTCATAAATCGTGAGTTGCCTGTCAAAGGTGAGCCAGCACGCATCCTCAACCTTTAAACTATTCTAAGATCCCCCATCGTTTTCGTTACTCAATGTCTCATCGCGCATCTATACAACCGGATCGCTTCGTTTATATCTCTTAAAAATAGATAATGACTAATATTACACAATATTATAGTTAATAGAAACAGCTGACGTAGTTTTCCGTATTCAAATTCCGCATCACCAGACGTTTACTTCTTTTTTTTTCTCATCTGATAAAAAAAAGACTCTTATTAAGTTGACACCCGAAACGTTCCTCAAGGACTACTTGTGAAACCAGCCAAGGAATCTACGACGAAAAAAGCATAAAAGTATTGTCTTACATGCCAAGCTCAGAAAAGGGTGTTTCACAAGTCAAGAACTCCCGCATAATATTTGAGTTATGCACAAAGTTGATGTCATTTCAGCCTGGTAGTATGTTATGATAGCTTATTAAATTACTATGCTTTATTAAATTATGTTACTCAAATTATTTTTAGGATTTTAAGATTAAACGACGCCGCTTGGAGATTGATAAGTTTGATCTGTGTCGCAATTTACTGTTTGTTTATATAAGTAATCTGTCTGACGAACACTTAAGATGACGATTTGAATGATATCTTGTCGTATTATCACGAATTTAGCCGTGGCCAAGATCAAGTACGTCAAGTTTTTTTACCGCCAAAATTTACATATTGAATGAAATGATTGGCATACAATAAACAAAATACGGGTCTTAAGCCCGAGTCCATTGTTACGCCCATTGAAAGTTACTTGTAAGTCTATGTCAATGTCCTGTCCTCTCTCTCTTTGTAATTCCTTGCATAAGACATAAGAATAAGCTTTGAGACTAACGTCTCAGTTGGACAATAATATCTCATAAGAAATTTAAAAACATGTATGTATGCTGTAGGTATGATTAGATACTACAATTTCAAAGACAACAACAGTATATCTACTGCTGGTAATGTATCAATAGAGGATATGTGATAAATATTCATAAGGTCACAGAACGTTTTGTTAACAAGAAAAAATAAGGGGCACCAGTAACGGACCCATCAAAAGACATCCGTAAATATAAACTTACTTATTTTTTTTATGTTAATAGAATAGCAAACAAGCGACCTGCATCACCTGACGTTGTCTTCGAAACAGCCCATTGACATCCACATGCGTTGCTACTCATAAGGACTGAGTTGGAATGCCTCTTGTCCGGTGTCTTCTGCCTAACCATACCCTCTAAACCGAAACATAGCAGTTCTTAAACTGCTGCTTTACAGCAGAAATAGGCGATGGTGCGTCGGCAGGCGAGCCTTCCACATAAGACTCTACCACCATAGAGTCTCAGCTATTACCACACCATATATAAAACATTTATTGTCCTTTCTATATCTTGTATAGAACGGAAAAGAATCATATTATATATTAACAGTAAGCGGTTACACTTTTCCGTGTTGGGAAAACGACAGTTGACCGGACCGATCTTGTTACCATCTGAGTCATGAGCACGTCACTCCATATGCGCTCTTTTATACATCTTTTAACGGCACATCATTGTTAAATACTACAGATGGACTATGCTATCGTGCCGTTTGTTATGTAAACCACAGAATACGTTCTAAGGTTTACGGTAATGATGGCTACTAACATAGTTCAAGTCATGAGGACAAACCCGGTTTTTTCTTCTTTGTGTATAGAACACAATCAAGTTATCGTTAAACAATTGCTTTATGTATTACTAGTTACTACAGTTTAAGTAATATAAACTGGTGTTAAATGTTTTAACATAAATAGGATTTTTCGTAAAATAGTAAAAGGAAATAGAAGCGTACATTTATCTCGGCTCTTGCTAAACGTTACACTTTTACTAGTCACCTTGGATATACCAAATTATTTTAAAATTAAATGACTTACCCTAATCATTGGGCCAATGGCTATCGGAATCAGAAATTTTGACTACACAAAATGGTCTCTTCTACGAAAATTAAAAAAAAAATGCAAGTAACAAAAGAGGCTAGGAGTTTTTTTATGTAAGTTATAAATTTCCTATAATGAAATAAATAAGCTATTAAAGAAAAATACATTAACCGAATTTCCAAAATCATGCCTTATAAATGTAACAATCTCGACAAACATTACAATTAGATTCTGTATTAAATAATTTTTATTATGTTTAAGGAGCCGATAGACATTTACTGATCAAATAGGACCGAAGTCCTCTCTGTGGTTGTACGAGGATTGCGTTGCTATTCCTTTTGGAACGTGTAATCCAGTTTAGTCTGCTTAACCACCCATCGACCCGAAACCAGTGCGAATAGAAAGAAATAGATGCAGCGGTGGTGCCGGCGCATACGAGCCTTTAACATAAGACTCTACAAACATGAATTAATATGTATAATCAATAAATTAAGCCATAGATGACACTGGTGAAATATACCCCGATGAGTTTAAAACTAAAGCAGTTCCACAAAGAAAACATGCAAATTTAAGAAAGACACTCAGAAAACCAACATAATGTTCCAAAAGAACGGACACTTTTGCGTTATAATATCGCATGCTTTAAAATTATACAGCTTCTGGTTTTTCTATAATTTTAAATACTGACCAAAAGTCACTATCACCTATGGACATATGCAATACCAGAAGAGTTATCTGTATAGTAAGTTTCAAAGCGGATTGAGAAATCACTGCACAAATAGCGCGGTAACCATTAAGATATTTTGCGTAGAAGTAACGCTCAAAAAATCATATAATTATCGTGCTCAAGTTCTGTGTTTATATTTTTTACAATCTACCTTCAAGGAGGCCATTCAACTTACTTGTTATAAAATAAGAACCTTTATCGATATAAATGCAAGACCTAATATTCAAACTTAACTATAATAAGACAAAGCACGATTAGGAATTTAACTAAGTTTTCGTTAATTGTGCGGTTTGCTAAGTTTTCATTTTTATGTTCATAATTTAGTCGCAATTTGAATTATGATGACATTATTCATGATTAAGTGCCAATATTGGGTTATTGATGCATAGCTTTAATCTAATAAATTGAACTGTTCAAAGTAGAATTTATAATCGAATATGATTATTAAGTTGGTTCAAGGAAAACTAGTTAAGTAGAGCGAACCGGAATTCCTTATACAAAAAGATAACAATGATCGTCAAATTATTAGGAATATTGAACCAAACATTATCAGATTTTTTTTTTAAATACTGAGATCTTATTTAGTTTTTGATCTATCTTAAAACTTATAGTTTAGAGTCAATATTAAAATAGCGCTGAACCATTAGACCATCTGGACCATCTTAGATATCGGGGGTTCTAAATTTAACGTATAATTTTTTAAGATGGGAAACTGACAAGTGTGCACAGTTCAATTAAATAGTATTTTGTGATGTTCTGTACATTTAAGCCTTACACTTTGGCGGTCTGCCGAATAATTTTCCGATAGGATAGTTTAAACGTGGCTCCAAAAGAGTTATTGTGGGAAGAAATTACCTACATTCAGCAGCATTCTGCAAATTTTAGCTTGTGGGAGACGTCTTATCTTTTACCAATTATTGGTTAAAAAAGGTTTGATCTTGATATGATATTTTCATTTTATCAGCATACAACTGATTTATGCATTAATTATGTTATAAAATCAGTGTATCTGCAGTATGCATATTTCAAATTCTATTTAACCTGTAGCTACGTAAATAGTAACGATTACCTTAGAATGTCTTTGTGTAGAGTAAATTTTCATGAATACCTAATATATACATACGATTATTTAAGAAGAGATGATATTATACATTATACATTTGAGATTTAAGGTGGGGTTTGATTAAACTTTACTTTGTGTTCTTCTGTGATAATATTATCTCACCGCCAATGTACGTTTTTGTTCTTTCAGTTTTTTGATATCATCATCATCATCGACCCATTGTGGTCCCACTACTGGGCACGGGTCTCTTCTCCGAGATGAGAAGGTTAGGCCATAGTCCAACACGTTGGCCAAGTGCGGATTGGCGGACATCACATTCTTTTGAGAACGTAATGGTGAACTTGGATTGGGATGCAGGTTTCCTCACGATGTTTCCCATTACCGTTAAATCGAATGATATTTTTTAAATAATAACTTTGAGAGAAATATATCAATATTCTAAAATTGAGGTGGGCGTCGGTATTTGAACCGCGAACAACCGGAGCGGGAGGTAGAGATTACCCAAGTGGTAATTTATCATTCACTATCATTTTTATTTATCATTTTTGATATATTTCACTTAAACCTATATATTTCTAGTAGTACATTTTACCAAGCAATTTTGTTCAACTTTTGATATATTACAAATTAAAATAACATGTAACGAAGACTACCTTGATATCTTATGTACATTAGAAATATTACCGAAAAGGTCGGTGGTCAGGTGATGTCATTGAATCTATTATAACGAATCTATGGTAAATTCGATTTCAGTGTGTGTCAATGATAAAAAACAACAAAATTAACAAGCGACTCGACAGAAACTTTTTCTTGTAAAAATTGTCTCATTTTAAAATATTTATAATTGAGTAAATCATTAATTTTCCGGGACCTGTCTGTACGATGACTCATCTTCAGATAATTTTTTTTGAGAAAGGTCAAGGTCGCCGTTAGATATATCACATTTTTAACAGCATACCGAGACCCAAGGAATGTACCATTATAAAGCCAGTTTTGATTATATAAATAATAGTTGCGTCTGGTATTTATTAAGCTTAACTAATAATTTAAATTTATTTTTAGGAACAAATAAGTTTAATTATTTTGTTTTAGTTAATTTATTTCAAAAAATTGTAAATAACCCGAGAGGAAATTCTTGAGTTAAAAAAAATTGTTTGTGGATTAACAAAGATGTTAAATAAAAGTATTACTTGTTAAATTTAAAAAAAAAACTTACCAAAAAATAAAACAAAATTCCCGGCTCCATGGCGCGGGTGTTGGCCGTTCGGGCCCCACTGCCCACTTCAAGGTTCGGGTTCCAATGTTATAGAAACACTTTTAAGTCCCTATACAGACCGGCTAAATCCGTGCGTGCAAAAATTCGCTAACATGTCCCGCTCACCAGCGGCCGGCTTTTAAAACTAAAATGTGCAAACTCGAAGATGCGCTCTTATATTACTTCTTACCTTAACGTCGAATACCGCAACGTTTTTGGCATATAGGTGTAGCTTCTCGCGTGTGTGAGTATTTCGGCGACCAATCCTACGATCATGTGTCGTTGTCGATATATGGCTATAACTACAGGCGGGTGTATGTGTGCCCCGAATATTGTATCCTTTGACCATCATTTTTAAACAGTACGTAAATCTGATATCACCATTTGCATCCGATTACTTTATACATTACCTATAGGGACCATTAGTGGTTACTAATGATTTTCAAAGTGTTTTTAATCTGTCCGTCGGTCGAATGTTTTATGAATCCAAGGGTTTTATCGGAGAAATTAGGTACATTCTTAAGATTTATTGAAAGCACTAAGTGGATATATTGAGAAATAAATACTTCAGTTGATTTAATAAAGGCTCCGTTTGTAAACTGATGTCATCTTCAGTGAATAAGCTTGAAATAATATATGAATGACAAACAACTTATTGATGTATTGCCATTTGAATTTGTAAGTAAGTATCTTTTGTTATGCGTGCAGTTTAAAAACATATTAGAATAACAATTTACAAAGTTGTAATTATAAAGATATCGTGTTAATTAATAATAAAATTGTCAAACTCCTTAGTTCCTGTCTTTTGCAGTAATTTAGTTCTCTTACTAAAAAAATATGCTGCATTGCATTGAATGTAAATTAATATTTATTAAATATTTCTATTTTTAATCCTTATTAATCTTAGTTGAAGTTGCTAAAGTTTAAAAAAGCATCTATTATGTCAATTATAATGAAGTTTTTTAAACATTATATACATATATATATATATATATATTTTGTGTATAATTGCATATACGTTTTTAAATATTATTTATTATGTTTTTTTTTATCTTAAAAGAACAGCAAACGAGTATGCAGGCCACCTGATGTTAAGTGGTCACTGCAGCCCATGGACATCCACATAAAACCTCAACTAGG
>DWKW01000370.1:0-17544 GCA_018250115.1 Doberes anticus | reverse complement strand
GCACTGTTTCTTCGGAGACCACCGTGCTGCTTTTCATTTCATTAAAGGGTTTGCAGATTTCTACCCATCAACCCCACATACACACACCGATCTCTCGCGATGTATCTCAGACATTTCCCGTGATAGACAAACATACATGTCTCGAATATGTCGCAGGTGTTTTTGGAAGTGTTACACCTACCCACTCTGTCCCCTTTAGGTACATTAAAAAACGTACCTACTTTGCACTTTCTGTCCAACTTTCTACGCCAATAGCTAACGCTCGTGTTTTTCCACGTGCGCACCTCAAGTGTTCGAAGTGATGAAAGTAACTTTAGATTGACACAAAAATAGGACTTTTGAAGAAACCGTATAAATTATCAATTTGATAAACTCACTGGAGTTTACGGCTGGTCTGTCTGTTAAAGATTTATAAAAGAGTAAACAATCAAATGTCGGCGCCAAAATAAGTTTCAGCTTTAGAAACTCCTATTATCTTTTAAGAATAACTTTATATTCGTCCCATATGAAATATCTGAGAGTGGAAATAATCCGGATCGCTGGTGAAATGGGCAGGGTCAACTGCTCTCCCTTTCCGAAATAATTTACAAGCGATCTAAATCACCCTCTATAAGGTAAAACCTCAGTGCAGAACTCCGCTTTAATTGAAGGCATTGAAGGCAAGGGAGGAACCTATTTGTACGACAAAGCAGTAGTACCTACCCAGTGAAGCTATTGTGTTCTTTAAGAGTTTAAGGTGTGTATTGTCTGAAAGTTTAAAAGCCAGTGCAACTATAGGAACGGTAGGAATTCAGCGTTGTAGCGTAAAACGCCTTTGCGATATCTTGGATATGTAATTTTGTTTTTGTATTTTAGGAAAATTTCAGTAGGTATAAGCATACATAAATATATATATGGAAGCACTAGTGCTATTAATTTTTTTTTCTCGTATTCAGTTTTCATTTCACGTAGCTACTTGTATTACGAAAGTATAATGTTCTTGAAGTGAATGTAAGATTATCGTTATGTACGTATTTAAAAACATTATATTTATATATGGGATATAACGAAATATGGCAACACGATAGCGGTAAAAATTTTGACAATTTTTTTTAATCATAATGTCGATAATTGTCGATTAATTTCGACATCGAAAATGGAATAAACTTGACTTTTGTTGAAAATTTGAATATTTGGGTCAGTGCTATTTTGGACTTTTAATCCGTCAATACAGATATTATGAAGCCATTTTTCGTTTTACTCCATAAATAGATATAAAATATGGATCCGCCGTAGTCTCAAAATAACGGTGACCCAAATTTTTAAAAATTCACCTAAAATCCTATTTTCGTAAATAAAAACTGTAGCTTTTTTAAGAAATATTTTTATGATCAAACGCGACACAAAAAATGAAAGAAAAATAAATAATTAAATCCCTGACTGACTAACGCTGCTATCAGCATTCTATTTTTAAGCTTCATTTTAAAAAAAATATTTGAGTATCAACCGGTTCCTATTACTTTGTTTCATTCGAACTAAATAAGTAATATTCTTTTTGATAAAGTTACGAGCAAAACTCGTTTTCGATACCCAATGTCAATGATGGTATCTTGAGCATTCAACTAGTCGTTATCGGTAGATGCAATGATTCGAAAACGATTCTGAACTTGTCAATCGTGTACGACCGAATTATTTTTTAAAAGCACAGTAAGTACATACACCACTGCAACGCACTGCACTGCTAATATGCAAACGGCAATAATTCAAAAGTGCATTGTTGGTGGCAGTCTTATGTCGTAGGCTTGTCTGCGGCGGCACCACATATTTCTGACGTAAAGCAGCACTGCTGTGTTTCGGTTTAAAGAGTGTGTGTGGTTAGGCAGAATACACTGGATACTCAGAAGTAGCAATGATTCCATGTATACGTCCACAGATAGGGCTTCCATTCTATCTATGGTTGGATGTGGATTTCCATGGGCTGCGGTGACCACTTACCATCAGGTGGCCTGCAAGCTCATTTGATATTCCGTTGGGACAAAAAAGTACACTTAAATATTTATAATATATTACAATTAATTCAGGCGCTTAATGAAATAACAAAGTTTTGTCGACATTTAAGAATCATTAGCTTCTGAATAAATGAGCAGAGAAGACCCTTTTGTTTCACTGTTCGTCGGTAAATTGATTACTGAGGTTTGTAAAAATTTCACAATCGAAACGTTTATATTTGGAATTTAAAGATAAATCTTTGATAAGTATTGATTGTAGACTATAAAACGCATATAAAACTTTGCTTAGATTAAGCTAACTTGGACGGAACCAAATAATCTAGAAAAAAAACCCGGTAGCTAAAGAATCATAAATTTGCCACAAAAATTTATCGCTTTAGTCTTGGGATTGAAGTTATAATAAAAAAAAAAATTCTAATGTCCGCTGGTATTCGAGCCCAGAACCCCTCGAATAACATACCGACATGTTGACCACTGCGCCGTACGGGTGGTAAAATAAAAAAAACTCAAATGGTTTCTTTATGTTTCGACATCTATAGCTTTTAAAGCGATACCTATTTTTAGTGGAAGTAAAAATGAAATAAGACGCTTTTTTGCATTTGAAGTGCTCCGTCTATTTCAAAAGAAATAAAAGAGCAGGGTTCTCAAATGAAACGATTGCGTTGTATAGGCATTGTAGTGTGCTGGAAAATGCATTATCGGGCAGGCAATTATGACAATTATCCACTCCTCACTACAGAATAGGGACAATGCTTAAGACCTTCACACTACAGTATGGTTTAGCAGAAAGTTTTAAACAATTTCACAATGATATCACGTATTTTACATCTTAGGGTGAGTATACCTATGGACACTTTGCACATAAAGGTGGGTATAACGTTTAACTTGTTATTTACGTGTAATTATTTTTATTTTGATCGTGGGTACTGTGGACACAAACAGAATACTAACTTGTCCCATCGACTCCGTCAAGAAACGCGTGCTTTCGATAGGCACATCTATCTAAGATCGATCAATAGAATATAACCCTTTTGGTTGCATCTTTTTGCTTTTATAGGCTGTCTCTCCATGTTCTACCAACTGTACCTACCATGTAAATTGCTGCGAGAAACTTATAACCATCATTCCTTCATTTCGTCATCCGCGAATATATAGCAAAAATTTCATATGCATCTCTCCCCAACGATACTCTTCTTTTACAAGATTTCGTGACAAAATAAAAATAAAATGCACAATTGTTTCCACGTCGACCAAATAATAACAATGTACTACGTCCCGGTCACCTCCCTTAACGATGGCAAAGCGCGGAGTTTGAGTAAATTGCTTTAAAGCACTGTCCGTGTAAGAACCAGTCGTAACTTTAATGCCGTGAGTTATGTAATGAAATGAGGGTAAAAATTTTAATTTTTAACTAGAACACAATTCAGGAAGCAGTTGTTTCCGACAACGGACGTGACTTAAGAAGTGACTGCTTTGAAAATTTATGTGTTATTGTGTTTCATTAGTAATGTTTGCGCTCTTCAGTGCTATTTAATTTGCGCAATTAAAGTGAGTAATATGTGCTAATAAAACCCGATGCTGGAAACGTTTTATTATCTGAGCGTTGTCTATTTCTTTTGATGTTAACAGTTTAGTTAGTTCAACTTTTAATGAAATTCAACATGTAATTAATTGATTTTTATAGAAATTTGAGCTTGAGTCATTGTATGCGTTAAGCCTAATATAAAATTACAACAAACAAATTCAAGTTCGTGATTTATTTAATGAGTCAACTACCTATAGGTAGACCTGCAATCTTGATTTTGAGCCCAATATATGAATATAGAGAAATGTTTAACATAACAACTCGAGAAAACTATCGTTTATATCATTTAATGTTTAAAATTTATAAATCATTAAAATGTTACTTTTCTTTGCTTCACCTGTCCTGATTTCAGGTACAACAAACCTTAGTTTAAATGATCCCTGCAACTCACGAACATGAATATACAGTATATCTGTCAATATTTTTATTTGATAAGATCTGATATATTTGATACCTAACCAAATATAAGTTTTTTTTTTTTTCCTTAAAAATACTCGCAAACTCTTAGCGGTGAGATGGGATATTTACCCTAAAATCGCCTCGGTGACCAAAGCATGTATCAAGGCTCTGTGATCTTCAATGGAATCCAACAGTACCCTCCTTACGCTGTACGTTTGTGTTCCTCCCGGGTCATTTAGTTCGAATCTCCGCTGATGAGTAGATATATACATACGTTAGACCTCTTGCTGGCTCATTCCTCACTGTTTGACAGCTCAAGACAAGTCAATAGCTTATTGAGCCTTCCCGACAAAGCACTGAGTTGCTATGCTTGAAGACTAATCCTGAACGTCTTGTGTAGGTGTGTCAGTATACACGCATTCATATAATTTAGTACGCACCAAATTGCTTTGTAGAGACGTACGAAATACAGTTACCGAACTAAAACAATTATTTTGCTTTGTCAACTCATGCTATTTCAAAAACAATAATTTTAATAGCAGTACCTCGCGCCTAACGGTTGTCGGCGGATGATCTATTGCCATATAAATAATAATAATGGCGCTCTAACTGTCTTTAAATCGGTGCGTCAAACCTGACTGCAAACTTCCTGATTCAGTAGGGCACGCACGTTTAAGAACCAGGTTAACTACGATAATTTTTATGGCTTATCATCAATTCCACATTATGCTATTGCTGAGCACGTGTCTCCTGCTAGCGGTTAGAAGGGCAAAGCCGTGGTCTTACAGGCCTGTTGAGTGCTGACAATTGTTGATTTAACACATCTTTGATAATATTTTGTAAAATTCTGAGACATGAATAACCTCGCGATGTTTTTCTTTCTATACGGTATAAATCTGATGTGGCCATCAAAGAAAACTATGGCCAACACCTCTCTTATTTCAGAGAGGAGACCCTGCTATTCCACTGTTGGAAGATAGTAATTGATTTATGCTGATGGTTGAAATGAAAAGAGTCCATGAGCCTCTGTAACCAGTTTTGACATGTTTAAATCGATTTTTTTTCAGCTGCATAAAGAACATCTTATCACATTTTTACGGTAACAAATTTTTACTTTAATACTGCCAGATAAAAGAAGATCATTTTACATGTCAGCAACTGTTACTCAATACCGAATAATTATTTAATTTATCAATCAGGATAAGGTCTAGAAAAGTTACCCTTTACCATCATTCTTGAAACTAAAAGTCTCAATATTTTTTTCACGTTGACCCCTTTACTAAAGGATGTGTTTCATCACAGAAGAAATACAATAAGTCGAATAACAAGACAATAGTAGAAGATGACTTAGTCAATGAGCAAACAGAAAATGAGATGACTAAAACTTACTGTTCAGATACTTTTTTGCGCACTAGGCGAACAATTTGGTGATAATTATTAGCACCAACGTTATTATATTACTAAACTTAATCGTAAGATTTATTTGCACTGAAGCATTTTAGTTTTAAAGGAACTTATTAATACAGGCTACTTCAGCCATTACTAAAAACAAAAATGTTACAAAGTACGCAGTAAAAATTAATATACAGGTAAATGAATACAAACAATTTCATGGGAACCTATCAAATTGTTTAAAAAAAAACCACAATCATTTTTTAACACAAAATTAAGTAATTCGTCGAAATTAAAAGGTCGATTTTTTAGCAACACAACTATTCTCCAAAGAACACGTTGTGTACGCCATTGAGACACTGCATCTCAGCTAGGCTCAGTAAAGCTGTAGGTACTACTCATGACAATGACTCATGACAACTACTACTAAGACACTACTGTCTTACATACGTCTCGAGTATGCCTACTTCCTCTACATGTACACTATAGTCTACAGGTACTGTTGGGTTGTTTAAAAAGTTCATCCATAGTATACCCGCTGATAGTGGGACGGGTGTGAGGCCGACAATTGTCAACAAAGTTCGTCGTCGCCCTCTAATCTTAATTGAAAATTCAATCATTTATTCATCTGATCGAAGTCGTTAAGGCTCTCTAATGGCTCGCGTGCCTTTTTCCTTCGTTTTTACTCCGCATTAAAATGGCTAGCTAATTTCTCTATGGAGAATCGAAAGTTATCGCCGCAAAGTTCCCAGAGGGATTTTTGTTATGAAAACTCCGCGAAACCCGCTAACCGATTTTAATAGATTTCGTGATTGACGAAATTCCAGATTACGCCATTGTATTAATTAAGAAATTTATCTGTATCGACCTCGAGTAAATAAAGAAATAACTTATACACGTTATAATTTTTTATTCAATTTCGGAGAGAATTAATAAGTAATTATTTTTTTTCCCAACACTTTGAGAACATTATGGAGAACCCTTAGGCATAAAAGTTTCCTCATGATGTTTCCTTTCAATTTTAAAGCACATTCTGTCGAAAAAGCAGATGTACGTACGTGCCGAGATTTTAACCTCTACACACCAGAACGAGAGATCGTGATTACCACGAGGCTATCATCGGTAGTCGTATACTACATCTTATTAACCTCTATTCAATTTATTTCATGTTGTAAAATAGTGGCTTATGAACATGAACCAGTGCGTTTCCGACCTTGAAGAAAGGCTTTTTAGTGCCTCTCTTTATGTGCATATGTTATGTATGTATGTATATATATCTATATCTGCGTGTTTATGTCATAGCGCTACGAAAATGCCTCAATAGGAAGATTGTTCCATAAATTACATGTACGTGGCAAAAAGGAGCGTGTAAATTGTACCGTGATTCCTCCACGAATCCAGACGATGGAACTTCAGTCATCGGCGGGAGGCGAATTGAAGCAATAGCGAAGTGGGCATTAATTCCTCGAAGCACTAACCATAGTAAACCGGTAGAAGATACAAAGAGAGCCCAGGTCCCTTAGCAAACTAAGGGGTTCTACCCTGTCTACCAAGTCTATCAAGTCACATGGGTTAAGCTGGTATTGTGGAGCTTCTGGCCAGAGATGAGAGCAGTACTCCATGTGGAGCCTTACTATGGCTATGTAATGCAGAAGAAGCTCGCAGTGAAGTACTGCTTCGCTCTGTGCAGGACCGCAAGCTTCTTGGAAGCCAGTTCGGCTTTGTTCTCCAAATGACATAGGTACTGCACGTCACTCGTAATGTCAACGCCCAGGATCCCGACACCCTTAGCTATTTCTATTCCAATACATTAACGTGGCTTCATTTTTATTACTCTTATGGCTTAACGAACTAAAAAGTTAAGTTCGCCAAGCTTAAATCAGCTTTAGGGAACTTAAATCCACTTGCGAAACAGTTTCTACGTGGATTATTGAATTTATAGGTAAGCATAGGAAGACGAAAATAGGAGTGGGCACCGGCAGTAATAAAACATGTACCTGAACTAAATTCTGGAACGAATTGCCGATTTATTTACGGAGGCTGAATAAAACTGTTTTTAAGTAGGTACGATATTTTGTAGATTTTGTGGAAGGCTTTCTAGAGCATTATGAAACCTACGTATTTATTAGCATTGTAGGAATACGTTTCATTTGTTTTTTGAGTATTGGCATATTCGATTTTATTTACGCAATTAAAATGATTTCCCACATTATAATTTGTTATAAGTTATAAGTTGAAAATTAATAATTTGCCAAGCAGTGTTTTCGTTTTATGAAAGCAAAATTTTATGTACAAATTATGGAAAGTTAAAAGATCTGTTAAATGAGGTGTCGCTTGTTTTTTTTTTAGAAATATTGGAACTTCGGAATATTTTTAGAAACTGTGTGTCCAATTTCAGCCATATTCAATTAGGGCCGAGATTTTTTTACAAATGATTTTTGTTCTAAATTTTATCCGTCAAAAATTGTAGCTGGTATCGCGTTGCTAAATTTAATTGTTTCCCATATCAATACATTTTCAAAAATATGTAACGTTCGTAAAAATATTTGAAATTCAAATATACGAAAGACATGAATTAAAAAATGTAAAAGAGTCTCAACTTTCTTTACACGACAAGAATCCGTTATTCCACATTTCTGAAAACTAGGTCTCACCCACCTTTGTCGAACTTAGCTAGATCCCTTCCCATTTCTCACAACTCACTATTGTAAAGACTAAAACAAAAGTTTTATTCTTCCTTTATTACTTCTAGAATTCGCATATTTAATTCTATTTAACACTGAAAAAAAATTAGGAGGTAAATAATTCGTCGAAATAAATTAATTCTTGCAAATCGTATATTCCGGGTGAGCCTATTACTGTAGCAATTCTTTGACATAATACCTATTTTGAAAGACTTCCACATTTCGGATCGGTTTGTCGTTTTATAGACAAATTATAAAGTACAAAACTGAAATTAAATTACACGTGAATTTCTCGTATATAGCAGTAATCACTATTTATCACTTCCCTTAATGTTTCGTTACAGAAAACTAAAACAAAACAATACAATTTAGGTAGAAAGCGGTAGGTATAACATAACCCTCTTATTTTTATAGCAACTCGCGAGTAACACGCTTAAACGCTTACCAACTCCTCTCATATTTATCCTCTGAACCAGTAGATGTCTTCATAATATAATAAAACTGTTCCACCTTTATTTATCCCTACAATAAAATAAGCTGACAACAGAATATTCTCGTCGGAGGAAAACAAAAGGTAAAGGGAAAAATGCATTTATAGGAGTTATTGAGTTTCCAATAACGAGTGATAATGAAGTGGCGATATTGTGTCGCAAGCAAGCTTCATCCGATATTCATAACGGAAGTATTTCTACAGGATTGAGCCAATTGAAAGATACGTTTTCGTTACTTTATCGTCTCGATTATAATTAATACTGAAGTCATCCTATGTTGGTATGTTTAAGAGTTGTTTATTTTCTATGCCCAAGGTACTCCTTAGCATAGGAGTGAGCTAGGGAGCAAGCAAAGGACAGCTGCCAACGTTATATGGACCTCTGCAGCTCATGGTCCTAAACATTTAAGCTCCATAAATAGATCAGAATTACTCTCAATTCATACTTTATGGACTACTACTCCTGAACTAAGCTATAACTAACTGTGTTTCATCTTAGCCTACATATACGTATAAACCTACATATACGTATATATAAACATTACTATATCGCCCGATTATAATCTTTATTTAGCCTTTATTACTCAACCTTTGCCTTTTAGTAATATTAACAGCAATTTTTCTTTGCTTTGTACGCTTAGTGAAATATTTCATCATCACTTGACTGGGTTTTAATTAATTTCTCATGGCTTTAATATCAAAACAAGATTTCACTATAATTTTCCTTTAAATATATCTTCTATTACCTTAGGTTACTTTTTCGATCAAATAGTCTTTAAATTAAAATCACCAAAGAATGTGTTGTTTGTAATTTTAAAATACAAATCAATCTTTCGGCTTTGCAACTGAGAATGAGTAACACTCAACTACGCCGACTTTAGCAGAGTCTTATACATTGTTAGCTGCAATGCCGAGATGTTGGTTTGTTGTATGAAAGAAGAGGTATAAAGACACAACTGGAGTATTAATTTCTTTTGTAAAGCAACAGTACTCATACTGATGTGTATATCGGATAGAGGTATTTCTTGCACTTAATATACGTAATGTAAAACCACCAGTGGGTACAAAAAAGGAACATCTCGGTAACGTTTTTCAAGTCTTGCCTAATTTATCTTTTGAAAAAGATTTCCTGTATTTTTTCAATATTTCGACCGATATGCCAATTATACGCCGGTCGCTTCGTTCGCTCTAAGACAGAGCCGGTCCACACATGTCAGCTTGACATGACAACAAGACATTCCAACTTAGTCGTCAGGAACAGCAACATAGCTATATCGAGCTTAAGAAGGCCTTCTGGCCTGTTTGAGATTCGAAATTAGATGTCCATATATAACGTTAAGTAGCCCATGAATATTTACTTCTGTAATTAAATTTACTACTTCTATGAAGATTTTTTGTATTTACGCACGGTTTGAGAACAAAATTGTGTAGTACGACAACACAACTTTTTTTTGCGTTACGTGTTACGAGCAATCCGTACATGGATGGAGTATTTATGGATGGATTCACAGATACCTATGCTAGTTGGAGCGAGATCAAGACAAATTTCGATGTTATACGTCTGCAAGGCACCTACTATAAATATAAACATACTATATTGTAATGTGACTAGTGAATATATTATTGAAAATCTAAATATTTAGAGGTTTCTGACTACAAAACATTTTTTTTAGAGTCTGTTTTTTACTAATCACATAAAGCTGCTGAATAGAAGTGACTGCTTCAAATGTTGTACAAGATCCATACAGTAGAACCAGAGATATAGCTTGACCTCTCTGTAGTATACGTCACAATAAAGAGGTCACTTAAAATATTTGTTTTTTTCACTGATATTATTGGTACTTACATTATTTATGTGGCTCCATCCATATACCAAACCTTCTGAAACCCTGACACGTTATACAACTTTCAAAAAAGGAAGTGAACAAAATGTTGACTTTTGGACTTAATCCGGTTCCTTTCCTGTCAGACGCTATTTTGCTTTCCAGATCCGACAGACAGAATCCAGATTAGTTTTTAAACGCCAAAAAGTATACCTTCTGATTGCGACTTAATACGCAAGGTTAAAATTAAATTAGTGATGAAGTATACTTTACAATCGCGTTGTTATACTAATTCCTTCAAATATACACCTAATTACACTCTACAAACTCCATCCGAAGACATTATTTCCACGAATGTGGAACAATAGTGCTATCTCGGTTTCGAGCGACGCTAAGAGCTCAAAGTTTGTGAGAATTTATTTCATTCTTATGGTACTATTATGCCGTTCACAGCTACACAACATAAATAATAATGCGGGCCGTTATAGGGTCATTACAGTCGGAACGGGCCGTGTGACGCTACAAACCCCGCCTCTCTCTCACGTACAGTTAAGGGACCCGGAATAAGACTTTTTAGATAGTCTTAAATATTATTCACAAATGAAAAAAAACAGTAACACCTCTTCGTAATAAAAACAATATAAAGAGAAACGCTATGTAGTCTTGACCACTGCCATACCACTATTATGCTTTGCCGGTCTGTCGTTCGGAGGGTTCGATTCCATGCGAGATGAAATGATGAATTTACATTCCTGTTCCCGGTTCCTGGGCACTTGTGCTCATGTTTCTATCTTTATCTATGGCGCCCAGGATACGTGGTATTTTAATATGGGGTTATGAATGCGATGGGTTTTCTTTATTTATACATAGATAGGCTATCTAGTAGTGACCAATACGCTGCCAGCATTGTAGGGCTCTTATTGCGTATGTAAATTAGCGCTCCAGGAATACCCGAAGGGTTTACAAGATTAGAATTACTACAGTATCATAACGAAATAAATTTCAAATTAATTATCTAGAATTTTATTATCCATAATCCTTTCTAAGTGGTCATTGCTGCTAGAAAATAAAATAAAATTATGGAACTGTATTTACTATTTAACGTAGCTAAAAGGATTAATATCTACCGTGCTAGGCCAATACCATTAGAGTGTACGCTTTTCCCAAAAGCGGTACTTAAGACTACTCTCGTGCTTAGTACTGGCACCAATAGTTCTGCAAAAGTTAGGTATCTTTGGTTTAGCAGCCACCCGACAATTACACATATTATTTGCTTTCGGCTAATCGCTCATCTCTATCGCTGATGGCGTCATAGTTAAAAGTACACTTATAGTTTTAAAAATTACAATATCCTGTAATCTGCGGGCTGCAAAAAAGTGTGTATATAAAAATAAATCGTGCAAACTCGAGTAAGTATAAGCATAGCAAATCTAAATACTAAATCCACAGCAGTGTCTGTCCACAGAAGCTCAAGACATAAACGTAGACGAGTATTCGCGAGAAGGAATACAAATACGAATTTTCGTAGCATTGCCAGTATAAATACACTCGTCCAATGTAGTCGTCAAAAGCTTAAGAAAACACGCTATCTATATTTTGGTGAGCTCCGTAACCATCTGTTAAAGTGACCTCTGGCACTTTGGTGAACTTTAAGAACTGTTTTCGTTGAGAATTGAAATCAAAGTCCTTAGTCCTTAATTAAACTAACGTGTAGGTAAACTGTGAAGAGTTAGTATACACAATCTGAAATGGGTTTAGTTAGACGTAGTTAATCTGTCTTTATTCATTTGGATTTCACGAAAATTTTAATATAAAAAGGCAGAGTTAAGTGTTGAATGTATCTTGTTTTTAAAAAATAAATATGTAACCACAAAATAAAAAGTTATCACTTTTTATGCAGAGTTAAAGCAGTTCACCAAAAATGTTGATCAACTAGGTAACGTTAGCAATCTCATATTTTACCACGTAAGTAATGATTTAAGGCAGATATTTTGCCCTACTGCCATTTTAATCCATTAATATTCATGTGAAGAACTGTTATTCTTCTGTCTTACCTTACAAAATTAAATTGCACATTGTAACGTATCTACTCTGTAAGCAGTTAGCTGAGGTTTAATATTGATTTGGTTTATATTATAACTAGCGTTAGTATAAAATGTGTAGTAGAAATTTCTGTACACACTCACAGTTTGCAGAAATGCAAACGAAAACAATATGTGTATGATTGGCGCGTATACTTAGCGTATAAGGCAAACTTTACATCCGCGTCTCAGCGTTACGACGTCGTCCAGTATCTTGCTGAACTCTTTACTCGCACCCATTCAAGCCGGGATGAAAGCGGGGTCATTACCTGAAACAAAGACGAAAGCCGCTCAAACTGCGCATAAATCGTGCCACGCTGTTTACCTACGGCGAAGCTTCCTAGGACGCCGCCAAAGAAAACGCAGCCTACTTTACCGGGAAACGTGCACGACGTTGAAAGAAACCTTTTTTTTTATATAATACCGATGTTTCAAAAGCCATTGACCGCTTAGTTATTATAAGTTTTACAAGGTCTCGTTCAAAATCTTCGAAAATATGTGCTAAGCCTCTTTGAGTGTGTTATAGAAGAGACAGTTGACAAGACAGACTATGCAAACTATAGCCTACATTAACATAATACTACGTAGTGCACACTTGTTACGGAATCTTTCTTCAAGATTCTTATAAGTCTAACACTACTGTACTGGTTTTCTCCTGTAAAGTTGCATTATTGCATATTAAGTACCGGTATAAATTTTTGTTTCTTAACTAGCTTACTCTTGTGGCATCAAAATTAATGTTTCTTCATAAATCTATTATTTTCTCGCCTCTCAGCACAGAGCTTCTCTCATAGATCAGAAGGCCCAAGTCGACCACGCTGGCCGATTGTGGTTTGGTGGAATTTACATACCGTTGGGATCATTAAGTATGTATAATTCTTAGGCTTCAACGTAATTCTATACTTTACCTTCACATGGCATCGAAAAAACAGGAGCGTTTTCCTATAATTAAACCTCGGACTACCTTAGTAGGAAGCCCAAGTTTAAACCACTATAAACCAAAGTAAACTATACATATAAAATACATTGATAGCGTACACTAATAATCAACCCAGTACTGTCCCACTAATGGGCACAGGTCTCTCAGAGACAAGGCCATAGTTCACCAAGTTGGCTAGGTGCGGATTGACGGACTTCACATGCCTTTAAGAACATCATGGAATACTTTCAGGCATGTAGGTTTCCTCACAATGTTTCACACAGAGCTCAGTTTTTATGGATAAAACTGTAGGACATCATGCTGTCCAACTTAGTTCTTAAAAGACGCAATCCAATCTCCAATATTTCTTTGTTTTTATTCAAGGTTTTAAACACACACACATAATATGAAAGCCGATATGATCGTTCGATACTTATTTTAACAAAAAAAAGTGCTCATAAATTTGTTCAATTTGTTACAATTGCCTTAAAAAATAACTGTAACATGTATAATCATACTTTACAAGGAAGCTCTCAAAAAAGCAAAACAACCTTAATACTATTATACAGTGAGAAACCTAGATTTATAAACAGCTACAATGTATATTCAGAAGTCTCAGTCGCCACTACCTAGTATCTACTGCTGACAGCTGTTGATATAAGCTTGTAACAATTGAATATGGCTGTAAATCAGAGAGATAGCGCGGCTGACCCCGCCACATGTAAATGTTGAGTTGCCTCCACCGACGTACGATGTAGCCTAAGTTCTTAAGCAATAGCGGCTAAGTAAGTCACCTGTTTGAAAGACATAATCGGATGTAATGTTCACAGTATTTTTTCATTACGGCTGACTTAACGGACTCGCATATAGTAAAGGGAAATCACGACATATTTTTAGGAATTTTATTGCATACAGATAACTGTGATACCATAAATCCTGTAGGTTTCCCGTTTGGTCGCTCTCCTCATTGCCATCGTCTTCTTGGGCGCAGTTGCGAAAACAGGCTACGAATTTTCGACCGGGCGCTGACAGTCCTGCTCACACCCGTCCCCTGCACTTAAATGTTTTCCTTGTTCTTTTTATTTTAATGTTAACAGGATAGAAAACGGGCACGCGGGCCACCTGATGTTAAGTTATCACTGCAGCCAATGGACACCCACATAAAACCTCAACAAGGCAGACGTCCTATCTGAAGTAGTATGTGGATGCGTTGCTACTCCAGAGGTCTAAGTTGGAATGCCTCTTGCCCAGTGCCTTCTGCCTTACTACATGCACTGTCCCACTAATGGGCACAGGTCTCCTCTCAGAGACGAGGGTTTAGGCCATAGTTCACTATATACAAAGAACGACCAGTGCAACTCGGCATCTTGACCTCGATAAGCAGCATAAGATCTGCATAAGCTGAGTAAAGTGTAAAGTGTAAAGTGTGGTCACTTTTATGGTAACTACGGTTACAATTTTTTTTCTTATTTGATTGTTTAAAAATTGCATTTATTTGGTGAGGATAGTAGAAACGAAATGTTCACCGAGACGTTTTAAGGAAGCCAATATAAATACTTTTTTATACTTAAGACCAGGTGGCCTGCTTGCCATTTGATGTTAAGTGACTTGGGGCGGCCTGTTTTTGTTTCTATTTTCATGGCACCCACAACAATTATATAATAATATTTTTATTTATTTATAGGACTTCGGACCTATTCGAGATTGGATGTGGATGTCCACAGACTGCAGTGACCAGTTAACTTCAGATGCTCGTTTGCTATTCCGTTAATACAAAAAAGTAAAGTTCGATGGTGGTAAAGTATTAGGCCTGCGGCGGCACCGCCGCTGCACCTATTTCTGCCGTGAAGTGGCAGTGTTTGAACTGCGGTGTTTCGGATTGAAGGATGTGGTTAGGCAGAAGACACCAGACAAGAGGCATTCCAACTTAGTCCTCATAAGTAACCACGTATCCACATACGACCTCAGATAAGACTTTCGTCCTATTTGAGGTTTGATGTGGATGTTCATGGGCTGGAGTGATCACTTAACATCAGGTGCAGACGCAAGCTCGTTAACATAAAAAAACACATAAAATCATAGTCATAATTATTTTGTGATACACTGCCCTGTTTTTTTTATAACATCGCTGTTTAACAAAAATACCAATAATTGAATTCGAAAATATGCTTTTATAATTATTGACCATAACTAATTGATTTACTTATTCTCATCTACTTTAATTTATATTATTGATATAAATTTAAGCAAGTAAATTAAAGAAAAGGTTCTTAAGATCCAGAACCAACAGATGATTTTAAAATGTATGTAAGCTGAGTACCATAATGACAGATTAATAATGATTAAATTAAATTAGAAACAGTTGGAAGCCTATAGTGTTAGCGTTAACGCTGTGACATTAATTGAACGATATAATTAAATGATAATGAATATTTGAAAATGTGGTTAATTAAACTTTGTAATATTAACCTGATTACAAAGGCTTATTTTGTGTTGCAGATTTACTATTATTTAAGAGAAATAAGCGCACAATCTAGAATAATGTTCAGAGTTATTTCGCCAGCGCGAAACACCTGTCGACCGGTGGTCGAAATATCATGTTTACTACTTTGAGGGCTTATCGTAAATATCTCATAGAGCGTCATACGCTGAGATTCTATCTGATGCTTAATTAATGTGACGTATGAAACAAGCCGCCAGTACAGTTGGTTGGGAAGTCGCCAACTTGCTCTTTTTGCTCCACACATCTGAAATGTGTTGTACTTACCATCTATCTACGTATCGCACATTCTCTCTAGGAATGAGACGCTGAATGCGACGTCGTCGGCCACAAATCAGTAGCCACTTTGTTCTTTCACGGTCGCAAACGGCTCTCCGCCGAGAAATCGGTATTGATCTATTTTTAAAGTGATTACTGACTGTTTGTTATCTCATTGTTCGATTTTGTACGTTCCTGCTGACAGTTAAACCTAGAATAGCTACGCCATTGTGGAAAAAGATTACACGCTTAATGCTAAACAAAGATAACTAATTGTGTAGGTCAACTCTTTTGTAACGACCGACTTGTAATAATGGCGAAAGTCGAAGTCATTACGTGTTTTGTTAGGCTGATTTGAGAATTGTTTCACGAAACTGTATGGTTCGTCGGCATTGTTACAACATTTTAAACATGTTAGCAAAAAATTGTTTGTTATTATTCATACAAACCGATGCTGATGAAATAGAAAGAAGTCGTTTCAGTGTTAATGTTGGAGAAACTTCAACACCGGACGTACACTATTAAAAATCTTTTATGAGAAAATAGACACTATTTTTGTTGAAAAAATAAAACGCAAAAAAGTTATCTTATTCTGAATTAGGTATATTTCGGTTCCATCTACGGGACAATCGGTTGAGAAATATAATTCGCGCAGAATTGTCAAAGCGGGTTCGAGTAAAGAGTCCTTACAGTGGAAAATCTTTATAATAGAAAGATGGATTCCTGCGACAAAGGCGATGTGTGCAGAAAAATGCCTCAAATTATATTGAAGTCGGAAAAGGCTAGCACAATAGAAGACTCGGTATGGAGGTCGTAGGCTGCTTGAATGCAGACTAAATCGACTTTACCTAGAGACTACTCACAATATGCCTTCATTTTATTAAAGGACCCTTCATTTTTGCTAAAGTAATAGTATTCAATAAAATTTATAAGACCATTTACTTTATAAGTAACATTTTCATATATTTGCGCAGAATCCAAGCTTTATTAAAATTCCTTTAACTATAAATGTTTAGAATAAAACTTAAAGGAAGAAAGGTTCATCCTATATTTATTGTAAAGTTTATTTGTCCGAAGAGGTTTGTAATTTAATAAAAACTTATTTGTTTGGTTATTATTATTGCTCGATTACGGTAAAGTGAAAAGTTATTTAGTAATATAGAGTTCATAACAGTAGCTATGGTTTTGGCAGTCTATGTAGTTATGTATTAGTGTGCTGTGTGTGCTTGAGTTGTACCTTCGTGGATATAATACTAGTGGACCGATTTTGCAAAAACAATATCTTCAAATTCTCCTGGATATCAAGAATGTTATTACGTTTGCAACGTCACTCAAACACTGCGAAGGCGGACAAGAAACAGATATAACTCGTACGAAACAAAATTAAATATATATTATGATGAATTTACCATTAAGCGGGATACA
>DWKW01000369.1:0-17547 GCA_018250115.1 Doberes anticus | reverse complement strand
GCTTGTTTCTGTGTGTGCCCATGGCACCCACGACACAGGTTAAATCCTACTGTGGGGCTATGAGTGTGAAACGTTATTTAAAAATATACGCGAACACAAATGGCTATGTGAAATGCCACCATTATGTATATGGCCTATTTTAACGCTGTCAACATGACGGTCCTGGTAGGTCACGGTCTGCTGACATATCTGGTGACAGCGGCGCGTGTGTAACCGATATTTTGGTACAAGGGTGGTCGCTATTTACGAAGATTCATGGAAATGTTGTTGCCGATACTGTATCAGATTACAACAGCAAACAGAAGCTGTATTACATATTTTCAATTTGTATAAGGGGATTGTTTTTTTTAAATAACCACCTAAGGGCGTTCTCTGTAGCTCTCTGTAGTTTTTGTTCGTTTATTGAAAAGAAATAGCAAACGATTATACAGGCCACCTGATGTTAAGTGGTCATTGTAGATCATAGACTTCCGTCCTAGGTAGGGTGGCGTTGCTACTGAGGACTAAGTTGGAAACTTCAAACTGAAAAATAGCAGTTCTCACACTGCTGCTTTTTAGCAGAAATAGGAGCTGCGGTGGTGCCGCCGCAGGCGAGCCTTCAACATAAGGCTACCACCATCAATATCAATTTAAGCAGTAGTTAAATTTTTTTGTGGTTAAAATTGTATTACTACTGATCTGGTCCTGCAAAGATCTGTCGTTCTCGCGATAGTGGGGTATCCGTGATTTATTACTCTTCTTACAAAAAAATATAATCACTCCCTATAATTGAAAAATTCTAGATCACAACCAGAATGGTGGAATCTGCCATTCTGTCACAGAAACAGACAGAAATATATAAATATTTAATACAACAAGACGACTTTACAACAAGTTTACTTTTATAATCGGTCGATAGCACGTCGAATATGATCATCATATTGCAAACGATATTAAGAGCTTTATCTACTTTATTAGCTATGATGTCTGCTAAGTATCCAAAAAGTAAAAAAAAACCTCCCTGCTTTATTTTTCGTTTCAGCTGAGCTCATGAAGCTCGCCATCCTGCCCCATGAACCTGTCAGGACCAATAGTGCCAATAGAAACTGACAGTTTAAAAAAACTAATAGAGTGAGTAGGTATGATCTGCGCCTCGAGGGTTCCGTATTGTCATAAAAATATATTCTTTATTCCCAGAATATAACTTACTTTATATAGCCGTCGGTAAAGTTGTTATTGTAAAATATTTACTTTTATTTATATATTAAAGAAATAGCAAACGAGTATATAGATCATCTGATGTTAAGTGGTCACTGCGGCCCATGGACATCTATATCCTGCGAAGTCTACCTGTGATAGTACGTGGATGCATTGCTACTCTTTTAGGGGCACCATCTTATAAAGCCTCTAGTCCATTGTATTCTGCTTAACTACACCCTAAAACCGAAACAACCGCCATGGTGGCGCCGAATACGAGCATTCGAATAAGACTCTACCACCATAAATAAACATGTAAAAGTCGTGACAATTAATTCGGCACAGAGTACGTAGTCAATAGTATTTCTATTTTTTACTTTACTTCGGTTATGACAAACTGTAATGGTTTCAAGATTTCAGTTCAAGTGGAAGTAAACTAAAGGTTAATAACACAGAATTTTTGCATTAAAAGTGCCATAATAGGTAAGAACTCTACATATACAGTAGAATAGTACAGTAGGTATGCTTTAGTATTTATACGACTTTCATTTTACTTCATTAATTAATTGATTGATTTTAGTTTCTTAGCGAAGAGAGCCTGATACACCGACGAACGGGCAAATGAATTCTATATGAATGGGTAACTTTTTGTTCATTTTGAAGTACGGAACCCTAGAAAGTAGTAAAAACTCTTTTATTTTTTAATCTTTAAAATATAAGGGCATGTCAAGTCCCGCGAGATGTCAGCGGTAGCAGCAAAACACTTTTTTGTGCCTTTTTTGACAAAAACAAGTTTAAATGCTTTCATTCTTATTGTAGAAATCTGAAATGGGCATCATGGCAACTGAACATTGACACGCACTTAACAGAATGCGATAAAGAGATACGCCGACGCAGTAAAAAAGTGTCAAAGTTTAACGACATCCAACGAAAAAACTCAAAAAATAGAAATAGCTCCTAGAGTGGGTGTTTCTAATTAAGATTATAGCTATTTCCTCACAAATTATAGTTTTACTCAGGAAATATCTGATTAGCTACGAGGTGATTTGTCGTTTCGGATGTCTCTTTGATAAGACTTTTTTGTTCTGTTACAATTATTGTAGTAACATGGTCGCGCGTTTTTCTACAAAACCATAATGAACTGTTCCCGATTTTTTTCTCGAGTTCTGATATTCAAATATTCAAAATTTAATTTAAATTTGTAGGTACATAATACAGACATCATCGTCGTCAATCTATTAGTGTCCCACTGTTGAGCATGAGTCGTCTCTCAGATTTAAGTGTTTAGGCCAAAGACGACCTCGCAGGCCAACGCCTGCGGATTGGAGGACACATAAAGATACACACACAAAGCTTAAAAAAACAGTCGTTGCCAATTATGAATTGTATTGATGATTGATGACGCATCATTGAAAATGCTAAAGTTGTTTTCAATAATCATTTTCTTAAACAATTGACGACAAATATTGTAAAGATCGCCATCTTTACGTATCCATTGTACCTTCCGGATGTGCACGCGTCGCGAATCTTACGACCCGTTTGTGGCGAAACCCATCAATTTGTTACATCTCATTAATTTGTCCCAACCCATTAATTAGCCACCACTCATTAATAAGACCCAAACGTCAACACCAGAGTGGTCGGCGATGAGGCGGAACGTCAAGATAAACATTTTGCGCATATTATCTTTTTAATGACCTTTATGGGAGGTCAGTTATCATTGGTGTTGGGTACTTGATTTGTGACAGCATAGTGGTTAAGAATCTCTACCTCCTGCTCCGGTGGGCCGAAGTTCAAATCCCGAAACGTATATACCTCAAATTTTTCGAAATGGTTATACTTATAATTATTTCTAAATTATGGGCGTATTAGATTATTACCACCGTTAAACGGCGAAGGAAAACATCGTGAGGAAACCTGCACGCCTGAGAGTTCTTCGTAATGTTCTCAAAGGCATGTGAAGCCCGCCATTCAGCACTTGGGCATCGTGATCGACTATGGCCTAAACACTCTCATCTCTGAGAAGCGACCTGCCCTCAGGTTTGGTTTGCGAAGGCATTTTAGCCATACAATACATAGAAACATCCAAAGTTCACATGCAAATTCAAATTCAGTAATATGTCCCACTTAAGGTTGTATGTACTTGAGTTGTTACTTAAAAGGAATTAGTTGGATTGTCTCATGTTTAACGCACAGCAGATACTCGTAGTTCCTTTCTGTAGTCCTATGGCGGAACAACTGCGAATTTTATAATTTTATAATCATTTTTATATTAACTGAATAGCAAACGAGCATTAAAGCTTCAACTTGATTTTAAGTGTTCTCATTAGCCGCGGACATCCACATCCAGCCTCAAATTAATACATTTGGCGGTTGTACTTGGATGCGTTGCAGCTCCTGAGGACTAAGTAGGAATGACTCCTATTCAGTGTTTAGTGCCTAACCACACCTAAACACAACAGTGCTAACAATGCTACTTTACGGTAGAAATAGTTTGTAGAAATAGGCGGTGGGTTACTGTAGACTTCGATTTAAGACTTTACCTCCATCGAATTATTATCACTCATGTTTACCTATCTACGGCATACTTATGACCATTGACCCAAATTTACTGTCTCGGTTCCTGCCACATAAAAGTTTACTGTCTCGCTCGTAAGCGGGGTATGGTGTCCTGGGATATTCACCGTGTGACTGTAATATTTTATCGACCAAAATTTTCCACAAATCATGCGAACATTAGGTGTTTCTGTGACATACATGCGACATACTATTACTCTTGTTTGTCGTTTGCCCATAAAAGTGTCGCTTACCGAGGTATCTAAGTATCGAAGATTAAGATACAAAGTGGTATACGGGCGTTCGATGTCGTGCGTGCTTCTTTAAGCTTGCAAGTTTTAAAAGTATTGCGAGGTAATTGAAGTAAGCGAAACGTAAATAATCGGTTTGTTCATGATACCTTCTGTGCGGTTTTGTAATAAATATTTATCCATAGACAAGGAGATTACGGACCACAGATTAATGATTACGCAAAATCTCAATAGGAGATACTATTATAAGATTGTAACGGGGCATTTGTGTATTGAATATATTTTTGAAATAGGTTTATTTACATTTATTGTCTGTCGGTTTGTACGATTGTTCGCGAATCAATCAAATACAATTGAATAGATTTAAATGGTACTTTCCCAGTTTAGATGCGTATGATGAGATTTAAATACTGCAAAAAGATTGAAAAAGATTGGTACGGTAGCGTCGGATATGTACATACATATAGGTATCTACTTGTAAGCTGTAGCTTGACATCTCATGTGTACATGCGCGTTTTTTTTAAATATATTGACAGAATAGCAAACGAGCGTACAGGTCAACTGATGTTAAGTGGTCTCTATATCCCATGGACATCCACATCTGAGATTGTACATGGATGCGTTGCTACTCCTGATGACTAAGTTGGAACACCTCCTGTCCGTGGTTTATGTACGCTCGCCATAAACGGGTAAGTTCAATTGAAATGATTTATCACTGTTATACGGCGACAGGGTCGCGGGCGGTAGTCTAGTGGTCGATGTTACCACCATTTCACGAATTTCAGTTCTATTTGCGTTAACGTTTAATTGAATGGTTTATGTGCATTTTTTAAAGGCGGCGTTAAATTTAAACTCTTAATGAATCGTTGGAGCGAACCGTTGCGTGAACGCGACGTGACTGATGGTTGCACTGAGTGGAGGTAATTGTGATGCGCGCGCGCTCACTGGTGACCACGCTAGGACATTTTAAAAAGAAACTGTAATGGATCATCCATCATCAACCCATTATCGTCCCACTGCTGGGCACGGGTCTTCTCTCAGAGATAAAAGAGTATAGGCCAGTGTGGTGGCCAAGTGCGGATTGGCAGACTTCACATGCCTTTGAGAACGTTATGGAGAACTCTCAGGCATGCAGGGTCGATGCTTTCCTTCACCGTTAAAGTGAGTGATAATTAATTAAACTTCGTAATAAAGTACATGGTTTATTTTTAAAGAAAGTCAAGTAATTCCTTAGTAAGTGATATCCATGACCTCTTGGATGAGTGTCTTATTTTATAAAGGAAGGGACTGGGATCACAACAGATTGCACGGTAGCGTACCCGTGTACCAATAATAACGCCACTGCGCTGTTCCAGTGAAATTATTTTGAATTTTAAAAGCCTCCTGAACTACAATGCGCCATTAGACAGTCAGTTGGTGAGTAACGACCACTTCACTCCAGATCCCTCACTTTGAAAGCCCTCGGCTCCATATTATAACCGTTATACAATAAATCCAGTAAACACACAGACAATTATTGCTGACTTGGAAAAATAATCTTTCTTTTTTTTATTGTAAAGGAGAAACAAAGCATGCAGGTCACCTGTTGATGAGCGGTAACTACAGCCCATGGACATGTGCTTCCAACTTCAGAATAAGTCCGAAGTCCTAATTGAGGTAGTATGTTGATGCGTTTCTCTCCTTAGGACGGGATTGGAATGCTTCCTGAACTGTGTATTTTGCCTAACCTACTGTTCAAACTGAAACACGGCAGTGCTCACACTGCTGCTTTACTGCAGAAAAGGTGAAGTAGTGGTGCCGCCGCAGACGCGCATTCGGCGGCACTAGACTCTAAAACCAGCAAAATTGATGACTTGATTAAATATTTACACTAAAGTTGAAACTATCTATTTTACAAATACCAACTAAAAAAATCTAATAAGTCTACTCTAATTGTCACTGCCTCCTTTGGGCCAATTCGATGTTATCCGAAAAAAGTATAGTTTAAGTGGTCACCGTACCGGATGATGTTTTGACAAATGGCTATGTTCACGCATTATTGGGCCTACATCCCAGCGAAATGAACATGTAGGCGCCGATATAGACCACCGAGTACCGCCAAAAACAGATATTATGATTTATTACATTGCTACAGAAGAAAATGTTTCGTGGTCGTTTTACGATTTTCGTTGAATTTGTTTTTTGATGTTGCAGAAAATAAAATTACTAGTGTTTTATGTGTAATTTTCGTGCATTTAGGTGTAATAAGTTTTCTGATAAGTATACAGTCAAATTAAATTACGAGTTAGGATGCATTGATTATGATGAGTGTTGCATTATAATAATATTTGGTGACATAAACTTTATTTTATTACAGAATGGGTCCACTCCTCGCAAATGGTGATACTTCACCAAGCCATGGTCTGGTAGGTAGGTATCAACCTAGGTAGATGGATTAGTAGACAATTCATACGTCGGAAGGTTTTTCAAACATCATTAGTAAATAAAATAATAATTTTCTAACCAACCAACTAAAGCTAGGAATAATGCTTGTTATAATTTGCAACTAGCCAGTAAGGTATATTTTATTACATGGTTTATGCTGTTTATTTCCTGCAAATTAAATAACGTTTATTATAATAGACATCGATGTTTATTATTATTAGGAACAAGACGGCATAAGTACGTTCTCGTTATGCGCGCGCGCAAAAGACCTGTCTCCAGCGGATGCCACCGCCGACAACTGTCATCCCCAATTATGGCCGTCATGATACTTTCGCGCGCTTGCCTTTGAATATAGAACGCGTAAAGGAATGCTTTATTCTTTTTAATTTTAGTTCTGGAATATTATTGTACCACAGAATAAACGTGTAGTTTTTTTTAAACATTTATTGTTTTATTTATTGAATATATTTAAAAGTTTACAAGTTTTAGTTAATTAATATCCCTAAAAATCATATCATATTGCCCAGGCATACTAAGACATTTTGGGCTGTATTACATAGCAACTTATTAGTAAATATCATTAAAATAACACGTTTACATTTAACGTTTAAACTTTAATTACCTACCTACCTATTATTCTGACGGTGGTTTGGTGGTGGTTCATAATGTGAGTGAGTATTAGTTTGTCCGTCCCATTTTCTGCTCTTTACTTCCAAGTTATAATCATTGTAAAAAACAAGAATCTCTCGCACGGTACCGTTCCATGCATGCACACGCAGGACGATGCACATCATTTTCTCCACTTTGCACATTATTGTTCTGATAAGTGCGTACCTACTTTCAACTCTGCTTTTATTATTAAGTAAAATATAAGTTAGCCTTGTAATATCTTTCAGTGTCATAGTTTTGTGTGATCTGTAAAATCTTTCACAGTTGAAGTTGGTGTGAAAAAACATTTTCGTATTTAGGACTAAGTATTGCTATTTTAGGGATTAAATGTGATATTTTATTAAATTATCTATAATATCTATGTTGGTATCTACAATGAGGGATTATCTTTAAAAGTAATAAAGTTTTAACTCAAAATAGTAGTAAAACTTTTAAAGACAATATTTTTAAACTATTCTATTTACTTGAAAAAAAAATACCTCGAACGTAAACTGTAAAATAAAGTGTAAACTAAATATAACAATCCAATATAACCAATTCCACGATTAAAGTAATTTTTCCAAATCCCCTAGATTTCCCCATATGAACGAATGTAAAATATACATTTCCATTATGAATACATTCATCAAAAACCTCTTTACAACGAATTCTTAATCATTGCAGAATGTATAAAGCATGTATAAAGGAATCAATTAGGTACCTCTATTTAACTAATTTTTTCAACGAATATAACGAATCCTATCAATTCTTCCAACTTATTCTATAATAATTCGTGTTTCAATAGGTTCAGACACGTTAAATTCTTCGTAAGACGTTAAAGTTAAAGTTTTCTTACTTTGTTAAAACGAATCGTAGTCCAATCTATGTATAACAAACCTCATTGTAACGAATTACTTACGACTTACTACGAATATTATCTAATTCTCTTCAGTTTCACTATATCGAGGTTGCACCTTACCTTATACCTTACCAAAGCTTATTATGAAATGTGAAAGTTTGTGAATGGTGTTTTCAGAATCGGAAGCAGAAATATTTAAAATTATCAAAACGAATGTTCGCTGTTTGAACTGTATGACGAAGCCGCGGCAGCGACGCGTTGCGACTGCATGCATTTTTCAGCATTTTACACTAATTCAAAGCGACAGACCCTGGTTCTATTCCCGGCGACGCAGTACTTGGCACCGCACACCATTCGGTTGGAGATAAAGTTATCTTTAAAAATATTTATCTATTTTCTTAATGCTATAAAATTGTATTGGTCGTATGTAGCGTTTCTGTAAAAACCTATTTAAATAGTACGTGAAACTTGCTTTTTTAAACGAATGCAATTTATTTTTCTGTCATTCGTCTGCTTGAGTAAGAATCTTTTTGCTCAAGCATGTGATTTAAGGGTACTGTTCCAACTACGACAAAGTTATACTTGCATTTATTTTATTATGATTCGGTTGCGTAACACAAATAATTTTGTAATATTTTTGTCGCGTGTTAATTAAAATATCATTATCATATCATAGGCATATCATTGTATCTACAGATAATAAAGATACATGGAAGGAAAAATCATACATTAAATACGTAGTAGGTACCAAATATTCTTTCGTAATTTAATATTTGTGTATCCGAATAATAATATAATATTACACGAATATAAAAAATGGCGATATCTATCTATATATAATCTATATCAAATATTGGTACGGACCCATATTTAAGAATACCCACAAAAAGTTTACAAAATATCCATAGAGTTTTTATTTGAGACTTGAATAATGAAGTAATGAGCAATGATATCTTTAATAGGTACTTGGCTAGTGAGTGAGACATTAATTATATTGATTGATTGAATTTGACAATGTGTTGACTTATTAATGGTAACAACAAAATTGAGTAAAATTCACGCCTGTTATTTAAATTTGAAATTGGCGTACACTAAAGAGATATTTTAGAAACTAATGTACCTTCCTACTATTGTGTTGGATGCAGGCATCGCACTGGATACCGTATTGGATAGCAAAAATCCTTCAAATTTGCACATAGGTTATTTGTTCCTTAAAATGTGTAATAAAATCCCGACTTATTATTAATTACAGTTTTATGAATTAAAAAAAAATCTCACCACACCCTACACAAGGACACCAGATAAATACCAGAATCAGAAATTTCCCACAAATACCAGGATCAGTAATCTAAATTTACCACACACGTCACGGTCGCACACTGCTGCTTTACGGCAGAAATAGTAGCAGCGGTGGTGCCGCCGCGGGCGAGCCTTCGACATAAGACTACCACCATCTGCCATGATGTTAAGTAGTCCCGACAGCGCATGGACATTCGCATACAGCTTCAAATAGGTGCTGACACTGCTGCTTTACGGCAGAAATTTTGCAGATTTTCAGAATAGAGCGTAAATGGAATCTAGTATCCTCTTCCTTCATCCTTTACACAGCGATGTGATGCGAACGATCTGTTATGATTTATATAGCTACGGTAGAAATACGCTCAACTCTGAATCTGCAGTCACGTCTTAGAAATGAAATTTATCAATTATGAACAAGCATTCGGATATATTCGTAGCAAAATTGCATACAGATTATAATTGACATAAAAATTTACGTAATTGTATTAATTAAAATTGTAACGTATTTAATTCAATTAAGATAAATGTCTTTCAGTGTAAAAATATATACTTACATCATAAAATTTGAAAACTTTTTTTTTGGAATCATAATTTTAAATATGTTTAGTGATTCATCCGGCTAATGTATAGTACATAGTACTGTATATTTTAGGCATTAGAAAAAATAATTTCCCCATCCGCATTGAACCGCTTCTTGAACATAAACTTTTCAGAATCAATTAGAGAAAACGTTTATGTTAATTATCTACATGACCACTATAAATAATACTTGTTGACGTGTCAATTATTGTGTTTCCCGCCCGATATTTTTTTTTCTATTTCAACTCGGGCGGGCAAAGTTAGGCCACGCCCGGTTGTGGTCGAAATAATTTTAGATTAGAACGAAACGAAACACCCATTGCAAGCCGCGGATGTAAAAGCATCTCAATTTTTGAAGCAGTAAAGCTCCGATTTCATAGTTTGTTGAGAATTATAATTTCAATTTATGAATTTGGAATTTTACGTTTTAATCGCATGGAAATAAGGGCGAAATTTATGTTACGTTAGCTCCAGTGGGTGTGTTCAAAATAAGATGTTAACAAGGTATTTTTTTTGTGGTACACACATGTCGTTTTTGGTGTTTGCGTAGCGAAGAAGCCAGAACACTGCACAGACTCCATTAGTTCGCACATTAGGATGAGTTAGTCGAATTATTTAATTACAGTAATTCAATAAGGTTGTGAATTAATAACAATTATTTGCCGTTTCGATTAAAGTTGAACGGGACGTTTGCTTTTATTTAAATATAACGAAAGTGACATAAATGTGTTTTTTTTACAATTGGCTTACACATTTTTATATGAAGTGACGGAATTTTACTACTACGCGTCGGTGTTATGGATCAAAGTAAAGGTGAGTTTTCATTTTTTTATATCGTTTGTAGCTTTAATTGAACTTTATCCAACGCTTCAGATGTAATTTATACATCAATATTTAAAGACAAATTTCTAATTAGATGGCCTGCACAATAGTTTGTTATTTTGTTTATAAAAAAAGAGTAGAAATTAACGTGGGTACAATTGAAGTCTAAGTGAAAAAAACACTTTGACTTTACCTGTGAACATTCAATCAGACTACGACACTCAACTCAATGTGCGTGATTCGACTTAATTCGTACTTAGTGGCTTTTTTGTTACTGTAGGTATCTTCTTATACCTGTCCTCTTGAGGGAAAATCGGGGTTTTGTAGAATTTCCAACCACTAAAATACTCGGCGATCACGCACCGCGCTGGATCTCTAAATGCCTCTCCTTGCCTGTGTGCTCTTCCTAGGGCAAAAACCCTCTGGTGTGATTGCAGCATATCGTTTTACCTATCGTCCCAGATGAATTTTTCAGATGGACAATCTGTACAAATCATTTCCGGAGATGAAAAAAAATCCACGCGATTTTGCATAGCGTTGTACCTAATCATGAAAGAAAAGTCAGTAATGCTTATTTTACAGAAAGGTTGTACAAACACTTGCTTTCTAATAATCCGCTCTTGTCCAGCGTAGTGGTGTATGACCTGTGACTTAAGTCTCAACCCTAAGAAGAGACCCGTAACAATTTCCAAAATGCCTACCATGCATCCCTGGCACTGTGGGTACATTGGCGAATAGAAATGTAACCTAGGTAAAAGTGAAAAGTTTTTTTGTGAAATGGGGCTTCGATCAATAAACTCTCTGTCCAATATCTGTTTGATTATGATAATTATGATACAATCACAGTAGGTAGGCCTTAAGGAAAGGAAAATCAAGGGGGCATCAAATCAATCGCACGTGCGGGCCGCGGTAAGCCGATACTTGCGCCGGCGCGGCTCCAGACAACGTGCCTCAGATCGCGGCTGCTGAGCATGTAAACATGTGCTTAGAATTAAGCTGTTTGATTTAATCACTGAGAATTACTTTTATTTTGTTTGGTAGACTTCAGTATGACATTCTACCTCTTCAGGAAGATTTCTCTTTTGACTTTAATATTTTGTTTGTGTTATAATATTTTTGTAATTCGTATTCTTTCATTTTAGAAACCCAAATTATGATTATTATTTTACTACAAATAATTTTTTAATAATATTAACACAATAGATGTTAAGTGATCACTGCAGCCAATGGGCATCCATATCTTTTTTTTTAAAATAAAACGGCGGGAAAAGTTACAAGATTAAAATAAATGCATATTTTTCTTTTCGAGTTGTTTCCTTATTGAGTTCTGAAGGCTGCCTGTAATAAGGGCGCAGTATTTATTCCTAATAATAATTTTAATATGTGTTGGTCACTAAAATAATACTGTTTTTTAAAAAAATAATATAGATAGCCACAAAACATTGTGACTTAATTTATAATCTTAAGTTACTGGATAAATTGCAATTGAAATACTATTTACGTTTCAAACTACTGACTGAACAAAGAAGTTCCTAATTATATTGTTATGTTATTACATTACATTATAATTATATATAGTCTGAAAAAATACCGAACAGGTCACGGTTGATAGCTTTATTAAATACCTATTGAATTTTACTTAAAGGCGGCATTGTTTTGTTTTTAAAAATAAGAATAATTACATTCATAGATTTGACTTCGTTGGCTTGGGTTTGAATCCGAGGACACATCTATACTTTTTAGACACTCCTGCATATAATAGCAGATTAGGCATAATGTGTATTAGGCATACTTTATATAACGGTGAAACATCGTAAGGAAACTAGCATATTTTTTGAAATAGATATAGAATACAGAATAGCAAACGAACATGCAGGCCACCTGATGTTAAGTGGTCATTACGGCTCATGGACATCCATACCAAACTTTAAATAGAAGGGAAGTCCTACCTGAGGTCGTACTTATGTGGATGCGTTGCTAGTCCTGAGAACTAAGTTGGAATATCTCTCGTTTGGTTTCTTCTGCCTTACTACACGCATCGAAAGAAAACACAGCATTTCCCACACTGCAGCTTTACGGTAGAAACAAATGCGTCGGTGGTGCCGCCGCAGGCGAGCCTTCGATTTAAGACTCTACCACCATCAATGTATGTCTGAAAGTTCTCCATTATATGGTCAAAGGCACGTGAAATACAGCAACCAGCACCGTGCCAGCTTGGTGGACTATTGGTAAACCCTCTCATCTCTGAGAGAAGACAGGTGCCCAGCAGTCGGATGATAATGGGTTAATGATGCTGATGATGGATTAATTACTTTTATAAAGACCATTGGAAAATTTCTTTCGGAATGAAAGGTGTAGTTAGTCATAAATTTAGTATAACTAAATCACATTGAGGTACATTACATACAGAAGCAATGCATCCACCTACGGCTTCAGATCAAATGGTATTATTAGACTCAGGCTATTTAAAAAAAAATTGTCCATTTCTATGGCACATATATACAATAGAGCTTTATAATAGTCTTAAATATGCTGGACTGGAATAGGCAGAATAAACTGGACAGGAGGTATTCCAACTAACACCTTAAGAGTAGCATCGTGTCCTCGACCTCGACGTACGACCTCAGATAGGACTTCAGACCAATTTCAGGTTGAATACGGGCGTCCTTAGGCTGTAGTTACTACTACAAATTAGGTGACCAGCAAGCTCGTTTACTACTTCTTTACCATAAAAAAAAATATCCGTATTCCTTCAAATCAATGAAGGTATTCATTTTATTCTGGGTTATATCTCACTCAGTGAAATAATCTTTTCTTTCACAGATATTCAAAACATAAGTCGACAAGACGCGACAACAAAAATCTACGAAGCCAAATCTCAGGGTCAGCTAAACTACAACATAAACTCCGGGAACTATTCAGAAAACAACCACAACTTATTCCAAATGATCAAGTGTCACGAGGATAGTTTGTTGCGATTGCATCACTTGACTGCAGGTCGTCAGATAAATGCATCTTATGATCCTGGATACCAAAATGATATAGCTTGGTATCCTAAAGATCTTCAACGTCAGTACATAAAACCTGTTGATTACCTAGCGTATGAAGATATGCGACGAAAATTCGATGAAGCGAAAAACGTTAAAGACAGAGAACCACATAAGGAGTCTGAAGAAGAAAGGGATGGAAAACCAGACGACAGGAAGAAGCCTAGAAGGAATAGGACTACGTTTACAAGTCAACAGCTGGCAGCTTTGGAGAAGGTATTCGAAAAGACACATTATCCTGATGCATTTGTAAGGGAAGATTTAGCGTCACGAGTGAATCTCACAGAAGCGAGAGTGCAGGTAATGTAATGTTTAATAATAATAATAATAACGTTTCACACGCATAGCCCCACAGTAGGATTTAACCTGTGTCGGGGGTGCCATGGACACACACAGAAACAAGCACACAAACACCCAGACCGGGTACAGAAATCTAAATTCGTCATACAAATTTCTGCCCCGTTGGGAATCGAACCCAGGACCCTCCAAACGCAGACCGCACGTTCACCACGGGGCCATACGGGTCGTCAATTTTCAAATTTTATATCCAAGTTACCTTTAAAGATAGTGTAGTGGGACTGGAAGTGCTTACGTGTACAAGGTGCGAATATATAGCGACTAAATAGAAATATTCTGATAGTAATAAGACAGAATACACAAAGAGAAATTTGAGGGTTGCATTAGGTATTTTTTTTATGTATATTACGGTACAATAAAATTATGCTTCTGTTTTCATAATATATTGATTAAGGTTATGATGTATGTAGGATGAAATACGGGATAATTTTCCGTAATTTTTTTTCCGTCTGATTAAAAAAATGAGTTTTCGTCACAGCTGTACAACAAAAATATCTGTCTATCTGTTTGTATGCTCTTTTTTGCATGTTTTTGATACTTGACTGATCGACCTCAAATTCGAATCAGATTTAAGTATTAATAAACCCTTTGGATGTCCCTAAGAATTGGTTGATGCATTTCAAAGACAAAAGAATAGAATACTTATTCTATTAAAATAAATTTTATTTTCTTGTTTTGTTATCTTGTGTGTACACACACGCAAGACCACCATTCAAAAATAGTCCTTCGACAGCAAAACGTGGAAATTATAAAAGAAAACTCGAATTTCATATCGTAAGTAAAAAAACAATCATCGATAAGGTGAACAGCATAGGTCGGTGACGTCAGATCGTGAACAAGCAAGGGAATGGACACTGAAATTAGGGGAAACGGATTATCACTCGAATCGCGTCGCATTGCGGAAACCATTGTGAAAAGTTAAATTGGATATACCTGCTTTTGTTCAGGGTGTGAGCGACTTCGTAATAACCATAGCTGAAATTCTGTAGAACTTACTTAACATGCGATAATTTACCTTCCAGTACATCTATATCCGACTTAAAGTGGAATAAAACTAAAGTTCATAACAAGAGTGCTGAGAATTTTTCGGCAGAATTTATATGCGATCAATGACTGGTGGGTATGGCAGTTGTACGATCGTTGGCTATGAGTAACACTAGATCACGTGATTTTTTATCCATTTTATGGTGGTAGTCTTATGTCGATGTTTCCCCTGCAGCAACACCTCTGCTGGCTTTTTCTTCTGTGAAGCAGCAGTGTGCTGTAAACCCTGGACAGGAATTCATGTTTCTTTTTATATTGAAGAACTTAATAACCAGTCACCTGACCACTGTGACTGTAGCCCATGTACATAGATATTCACCCTCAAATCTGACTGAAATCGTATCAGAGGTCGTAGATACATACATGTATTCCTTAGATGTAGCAACACGGATGTGAACGAACGGAAGATTGAATGTATCCTTTCCAGTGTATTCTGCCTTACCACACCCTTCATACCGATAAATGGTGATGGTGGTAGAGTCTTATGTCGGAGACTCGCCTGCGGCGGCACCACCACTACACCTATTTCTACCTTAAGGCAGCGATGTGAGAACTGCTGTGTTTCGGTTTGAAGGGTGTAGGTAGGCACGACACTGGACGGTACACATTCCAACGTAGTCCTCAGGAGTAGCTGAGTAGAACACATCTATGGATGTCCATGGGTTGCAGAGACTAGTGGCCTGCATGCTCGTTTGCTATTCTGTTAATACAAAAAAAATACCCTTTTTCCATCTGACATTTAAACATGCATTTCATAAATTGTAGGAAAGCTTTCCACAAAATTCCTTAATGTTCCAACGATAGATGGAAAAAATTGCACCCTAAGTTTACCAGATCGTAGAGAAAAGAAAAAAATTCCCCAAAATTTTCTAAACGACCAAAAGTAATAACTAATCAACTTTTGTAAAATAAACGGGTATTTTAATTTTAATAAAAACATGAATTTTGTCAAATACTAGATAAATTAATAAATTCATAAAATAAAGTTTAAAAGTTTGAACGCGCTCGCCTTGGGAAATTTGATGATGGAAGAGTCTTATGTCGAAGACTCGCCTGCGGCGGGAATCACCGCCGCACCTGTTTCTGCCGTAAAGCAGCAGCGTGAGAACTGCTGCGTTTCGGTTCGAAGGGTGCTATTAGGCAGAAGACACTGGACAGGAGGCATTGCAGCTTAATCCTCAGGAATAACAATGCATTCATATACAACCTTAGATAGGACTTCCGTCCTAGTTGAAGCCCATGGGCTGCCGGAACCACTTAACATCAGGTGGCCTGCATGCTCGTTTGCTATTCCGTTTGAAAAAAAAATCAAATCCGATTAAAAAAAACATTTTTGCTTTGTATAGAATGATGAATAAAGAATCTAGGTCATGGCTTTAGATCATGCAAGGAAATTTGACTCTAGCGAAGCCGCGGGTAAAAGTTATGCTAGTACTTAATGTAGAGTCAATTGATTCATATAATTTTCCCTTTTATTGGTCCGAGATACACTACTTCCTTTGTAAGATACATATGAATTTCATTTTAAGATTTTTAAAGTCAAAATATAAAGATAAGTTCTTGGTAAAGCAAGAAAACGATAAATATATACTACCGATATATTACAAGTTACAAACAAAAGGTCAATAATGGCACGAAAACATAATGATGTTCTTACTCGTATTAATTTTCTCTGATTGACGTTTATTTAATAACATGACTGATAAGAAAATAAACAACGTACTGAGTGATTTGACCTAGCAAGATCATTTCAAGGAATTGTTTTAAACGTGACGTACGCGTTGTATGTGTTCTCATAACCAAGGACCATGCCAGTCAGTCAAAACACGAACTTCTACCGTACACGTTACTGAACTCTACCTCGTGATAAACTGTTCCTAAGGCAGAGTGTCTCCTGGTGGTAGAGCGACTAAGGCTGGCCTGCAGCGGCACCGATGCTGCATTTCTGCCGTAAAGCAGCATTACTCACACTCGTGTTTCGGTTAGCAGGGCGTGGGCGGAATGCACCGGACTGGAGGTATATCAACTTAGGAGTAGCAACGCATCCACATTCGACCTGAGATAGGAGTTTCGTTCGTAGATGATACTTGATGTGCATGTCCATGGGCTTGTGACCACTTAACATCAGGTGGCCAGCAAGCAGCAGTGTGGCAGCAAGCAGGCAGACTACATTTATTGAAGAATTATTCTATGATCTCAGACAAGAACAAACAAACTTTCATAATTAATGTAAAATCTTTCGTTTTTTGTACACATATCTATACATATACAAATAAAGATTTCACTAGGTTATGTGCAGATGATAATTTTATTTGAGCGATGGAGGTTACACAAATATTAAATACACAACAGGAAAACAGCGGGAAACAGCTGGATTCAGAAGGCACAGGACGGAGTGGCGCCAATTGGGTGAGGCCTATGTCCAGCAGTGGACCTCTAAAGGCTGATGGATGGATGGAAATACACAATACTATCGATGTACAGT
>DWKW01000368.1:0-17554 GCA_018250115.1 Doberes anticus | reverse complement strand
TCCATGGGTTGCAGTGACCACTTAACATCAGGTGGCCTGCATGCTCGTTTGCTATTCCGTTTAAATAAAAAAAAAAAGAAAAAAAAAAGGAGGCATTTCACAACGTTTTCCTTCACCGTTACAGCAACTGAGAATTAATTTCTAATACGAACGTGATTTCGAGAAATCAACGGTGCGAAGAAGAAGCGATGCACCGAAGCTAGATGTCGAGATGCTTAACCACTAGGCTATCGCTCGCAAACTTCTTATGGCGGTAGAGTCGAAGACTCTCCTGCGGCGGCACTACCACTGCAACTGTTTCTGCCGTAAAGCAGTAGTGTGAGAACTGCTGTGTTTTGGTTTGAACAGTGTGGTTAGGCAGAGGACACCGGACAAGAGGCATTCCAACTTAGTCCTCGTGAGTAGCAACGCTGGATGCGACCTTACGACCTTAGATAGGACTTTCGTCCCAGTTGAGGTTTGATGTGGATGTTCATGGGCTGCAGTGACTTAACATCAGGTGGCCTGTACACTCGTTTGCTATTCTATGAGCATAAAAAAACAAACTCGAAAAAGTAGAGACAGAATAAATCTACGTTTCACCGTTCATAAAATCCTCGTTATAAACAACATACAAAGACTTTAAAATATAGACGGTAAATCGGATTTTAAACGCAGTTTAAAACTGGAATGATTAAAGAACTATCCAAAATGACTTAAACGAGGGAAGTTGCGGCGAATCGTTTTATAACCCCGCGCCAACTAATTGCGGCAATTCGGGTCAGTATCAAGATAGTTGAAGACCAACTTGAATTTCTTTTTAACACAGATTATGCAAAATGCACTCATAGATAAAAAAAAGTTTAGATAACGATGAGTTCGTCGTGAATGCGATTTTGTACTATTTTATCTATTTTAAAGGAAATATCTTTGAAAGATTTTGATCGTTACGATTGTGGTAGAGTCTTATGAGATGGTGGTAGAGTCTTATGTCGAAGGCTCGCCTGCGGCGTCACCACCGTAGCACCTATTTCTACCGTGAAGCAGCAGTGTGAGAACTGCTGTGTTTCGGTTTGAAGGGTGTAGTTAAGTAGAAGACACTGGACTGGAGGCATTCTACCTTAGTCCTTTGGAGTAGCAACGAATCCGCATACAACCTCAAATGTGCATGTCCATGGGCTGCAGAGACTTATTATTAGATAAATAATGTTAATATATACATATAACAGGAATAGGATACACTGTTAGACCTGTTTATATACTCTTCACTTTATTGAGATAATGATAACAATGGACATACATATTAGTACCAAATGGTATATTCCGTATTTCTTACAAAGTTTTTTTTTGTGTTCTTACTTTATTTTCCTTTCTCTATCCTTGCTATATTTTTTCAAATACAAGTTAAATAACAATCGGAGTATGTACAAGCATCGGAGTACCACTCGTACTCCGTACTCCCAATATTATTATAAAATTTCAGCTAACCATGTAATAGAATTGCAAGCAAGATGTTTGCTATGAAAACATTTTTCGTAAATAAATATTAATAAATAAGTGCCATGGACACACAGATACAAACACCCAGACTAGGCACAGCAATCTAAATTCAGTATTCAAATTTCTGCCCAGCTGGGAATCGAACCCAGGACTCTCTTAACGGCAGACCTCATGAATAGCGACACGTCCTCATACGACCTCAGATAGGACTCGCGTCCCAGTTAAGGTTAGATGTAGATGTCCATGGGCTGCAGTGAACAGTTCACATCAGGTGGCCTGCATACTCGTTTGCTATTCTATTGGCATAAAAAAAACTTAGTCTTATTTCTTCTCTGACATACCTCATATCACATAAAATATGTACTTTGTCACTAGATTCATGGATTTATTCAAAATCCTCGTCAACCTTACAATTTCCTCAAAACCCAGACATTGAGCAGGGAATAGAAACGCCACACATATTGACAAATCCTTAAATGACGTCACATATTCCGGTAAAGAATGCCTAGCACCGGAATAGTCCGGTATATGCCAGTAGTAAATGTAGTGCATTAGCTGATTAGTGCAGCGCACCAAGGAATGCACCGTACGCGGATGTGAAAAATATACTAGATATGATTTGTTAATTGTGTATTTCCGTTAATAGTTTAGTTGAAACAGATTAGATAAACAAGTAACGTTTCACACTCTTAGACCCACAGTAGGATTTAACCTGCGTCATGGGCGCCATGGACACACACACAAACAACCAGACCAGGTACACAAAACTAAATTCATCATTTAAATTTCTGCCCCGCTGGGAATCGAACCCTCTGAACCGCACGTTGACCACGGCGCCATACGGGTCGTCAATGTCAGTTATGATCAGACAAAATGCCTTTCAATTCCCCTAGGGTGGCGCTACTGCCACACCTATTTCTGCCGTAGACCAGCAGTATACTATTTCAGACACTAGCAGCTAGAAGACACTGGACGGGTGGTATTCCAACCAAGTCCTCAGAAGAAGCAACGCATCCACATACGACCTCAGATAGGACTTCCATGAGATGTCCATGGACTGCAGTGACCACTTAATGGCAAATCACTAAGTAATATGTCATAAAACACTGTTAACCACTGTCAGTGCAATGTCATTTAAAAATCTCTTAGTTAGCTCTGCGTTCATCATCATCATCATCAACCCATTATCGTCCCACTGCTGGGCACGGGTCTTCTACCAGAGATGAAAGAGCTTAGGCCATAGTCCACCACGCTGGCCAAGTGCGGATTGGCGGCTCTGCGTTCACTTACCGTATTCTTTAAATACAGGAACGTATTGTAAATAAAAAGAATATATTTGCACATTCCATTCACTCTGCATCCATGTTCCACTCCAGTTGCTTACAAAGGGATAGAGCGGCGCGTCGAGCGTTCCACATTTGCATTTCAGATTTAATGCCATTTAAACCGCAAAATATGTGTTCTGTGCTCAAATTTAAACACTCAACTGTCGCGATGCAATCCTCGCGTCCTCACTTCATAAATATATTGCTAGGGTTGAATTTAACCCCTGCAAGGCTTTCTATGTTTATTTAAGTTTTGATACAACAGTAATGCATTGTGATGACGGTGGTAGAGTCTTATGTCGAAGGCTCACCTGCGGCGGCACCACCAAAGCACCTATTTCTACCGTATTGCAGCAGTGTGAGAACTGCTGTGTTTCGGTTTGAAGGGTGTGGTTAGAAACAGGTGCGGCGGTGGTGCCGACATAAGACTACCATCATCTATGATGATGATGAATCTCTCTCCTTTATCCTCCTTAAAATATTATTATCCTTTTAACCCGTATGGCGTTGTGATCAACATGCAGGTTTACCGTTCGCAAGGTCCTAGAGTCGATTCCCATTTGGTTAGAAATTTGAATAATAGAGATTTTGTGTCTGGTCTGTGTGTTTGTGGGCTCGTTTCTGTGTCATGGCACCCGCGACACAGGGAATCCTCATAGGGGTGTACACACTCAGCGAGTGTGAAATGTGAAATGTTATTACAGTTTAAGGGTATTAAGTATGTCGAAGGCGCCATCTGTTGACAAACTTTTCTAATTGTTTAAGTAACGCAGACGACGCTTCATCTAGTACAATAAAAAAAATTAAACTGTCTAAGACAATACTAATAGGACATTAGCTCAATGAAAATTCAACCACAATTTCTATTACAGAACAAATTCTCTAAAAAGTCGCCCGTCGCTCGAGCACGAACTTGCCTGAAAGTAAAACAAAATGGCGTAACTGTGTCTTTGTTCCCAGTTTTCAGTTAAGACGTCACGGGCTTGCTGTGTTTCCTTTGAAAGAAAACATAGACGGTAAACTAAAAGAGTTCCTATTGGCAAGTATCTTTTTGTCAGTTCGCCATCGTGTGCACTAGTATATTCGTTCTCTAGGTTTTTAGTTAAGACGTCACGTGCTTGCTTTAATTTGAACTCTATCGCCACGGCATAAGACTCAATTTTAGACTCAATCAACAGACGCCCGCCGTTTTATGTTAATAAAAGATAATTTTTTCTTATTTAAACGGTATAGCGAACGGGCATGCAGCCCATGGACATCATCAAACCTCAACTAGGACTAGTACTACCTGGGGTAGTATGTGGATGCCTTGCTACTCCTGAGGACTAAGTTGGAATGCCTCCTGTCCAGTGTCTTCTGCGTAACTACACCCTTCAAACCGAAACACAGTAGTTCTTACACTGCTGCTTTACGGCAGAAATAAGTGCAGTGGTGATGCCGCCGCAGGCGAGCCTTCGACATAAGACTCTACCACCATATATATAGCAATAGCAAACGAGCACGCATTTCAACTGATGTTAACTGGTCACGGCAACCCACGGATATCCACATCCAACTTAAAATATATTTGATGGTCCTGCGGCGGCACCACCGCTACACCTATTTCTGCCGTAAAGCAGCAGTGTGAGAACTGCTGTGATTCTGTTTGAAGGGTGTGGTTAGGCAGAGGACACCGGACAAGAGGCATTCCAACTTAGTCCTCATGAGTAGCGACGCATTCACATACGACCACAGATAGGAGTTTCGTCCTAGTTGAGGTTTAATGTGGATATCCAGGGGTTGCAGTGACCACTTAACATCAGGTGGCCTGCATGCTCGTTTGCTATTCTTTTAAGACAAAAAAAAATCCAATTGCAAATTTATTGAATAGGTACTAGCTGTTGCCCGCGACTTCTTAGGCGTGGTCTTCAAAACCGTCACTCATACACATCAGACACATAGACTACCCCAAAACTGTATGACATACATGGATTTCTGCAACAACTAGCGCGCCTATTGTACGTTGATGGTACGACATCAGAAACCCTCCCGGGTATAACAATAACTTATCAATGTCTTATCGCAATCTGATAAATGGTTTAGAAGCGTGTGCTGGACAAACATACGGACAATTCCTTTTTATACGTACAAGATTTTTTAATTTTATACAAACGGACGTAACGAGCATCCATGCCACTTGATGTTAAGTGGTCACTGCAGCCCATGGACATCCATATCAAACCTCAAGTAGGATGGAAATTCTATCTGAGGTTGTAAGTGGATGCGTTGCTATTCCAGAGGACTAAATTGGAGTTCCAGTGTCCGCTGCCTACCTACACCCTACAAACCGAAATCGAGATGTTCTCGCACTGCTGCTTTGCGGCAGTAATAGGTGCGACGGCGGTGCCACCGCAGGCGAGCCTTCGACATAAGACTACCACAATCTGAGATGATGAGCGAAGAACAAAACTCGATAAGTCGATGAAGTCCGAAATGTAGTCGGGATCGAGATAAAGAAGTTTGTATTTGACAAAAACTAACCTTACAATTACTGCAGTGACTACTTGACATCAAAGGGTCCGCAGTATGCGTTAACGTTAAAACATGTACGTACATACATTTATATAGTATTTGATTTCACCTCGATACTAAGCTGTGTAACAATTTCAAACTGTATTAATAAACAGTTGAAACAAACTTCTGCTACATCATTCATTCAAGTTAAAACAATATATAAATACTGTGCACGATTTTAATTTCACTCAAAGCCTCACAGTAGAATTTAACTTGTGTCGTGGGTGCCATAAACACAGAAACAGATAAGGTACAGAAATCTAAATTCATCATTCAAATTTCGAATTGGGAATCGAACCCAGGACCCTGCGAACGGCAGAGCGCACGTTGACCACGGCGCCATACGGGTCGTCAATTATGCTTATGCTTATCCATAATTACTTTAGGTAGGTATACTCGACTAAAACTGTTCATTCACCCGTAGCAGTTATTAGGTACGTTCATTATAATACATCCTTAATGTACTGCGAGAATGACACTCATTATTCATCTCGCCGTTTCCTTTGTAAGTATTCGAACAGAAATGTATTTTTTAGATTTATTTCCTGGGAAAATCCTAATAGTTAATGGTCTTCAACTCAATTAGAATAAATAAATATTTAGTCATTGGGCATAGGTATAAATCTAAATCATCTGGGTTCGAATGCAAGATATGATTTTGTGCATTACCAGGAATAAATAACTCTAAATATGTAGGAGAAGATCTCATACCTGTTGTAGGGCTGAAATGACTTTTATTAAACAAAAGAACAACATTGAAGTCGGTCCATCCGCTTGAAAGTTCCTATGTAATACACAGATATACAGACACAAATTACTCATACCTCTTTTTGCCTTCGGGGTTTAAAAATGAACTTCGTAAGAGCTAAGTCAAGAAAGAATATTGAAAAACATGACTAATAAATAAATAACGCTTGATAAAAACACACTCTCAGCCCTCCACTAGGAATTCTTGCGTTCTGGGAGTCATGGACGAAAAAAACAGAACCGCATACCCACACCAGAAACAAGAATATAAATTCATCATTCAAATTTCCGCCCCTGCGGGAATCGAACCCAGGACCTTCTGGATGGTAAACCGGCATGTTGACCAGTGTGCCTTGCACGTGACACATCAAAAATCTACTGATAAATAAACATAGCCTTTCGATTCTTCATTCCTAACAATGTCAACGCGCGCTCTCATAACACTTCATAAGATAATCATGACGGTGTGTAGGCTCTTGAGCGGGATTGCCAATCCGTTTGAGCCGCGATATATTTGCATGATGATGACGTCACAACCACTCACAGCGCAGTAATTGCTTTCCTCGAGTGACGTTCCGAAGATGAGATTTAAAATTGCTCGAATGACTTGATGTTTTCGGGGTAGCTGTGGTATTTAAACGGTGCTTCGCTGTTGCTTGAAGTCGCTGTTGTTGTTGAGTGAAGAGCTTAGGAGCTGACTCGTGTGTCAAGCATTCTCAGGCCTCCGTCACATCATCATCATAAACAACATATTACTTTCCCACTGCTGGGCCAGTGCCCAAATACCAGTGTATTTCCTCAGAAAGGAGACGGGTTTAGCTTATAGTCATAACCATGAGGCGTGATTAGGCACAATATACTCGATAGGAGGTATTCCAACTTAGTAGTCAGGAGTAGCAAACAACCATGTACGACCTCAGATGCGACTTTGGACCTATTTGAGGTAGGAAGTGGACGTCCATCGAAGCATCCATACATAGATATGTGTTGTAAAATGGTTCATATAAAGCAAGATTTTTTTTCAAGCGAGGTTTATTTCGTGTCTCTTATTTATCGCAAGATTATGTCATAAAAGTTTACGTTGATACTGAACTTATAAGCTGATTACGCTTCTACAGGGAAACTCGGCGCCCTTCGCACTGCATTAACTAAGCTATCACTGGGTTTCTATGGGAGGATTAACGCGCAAACGTAGTTCGCGAGCGAACGGACTCCAATGTGCCCATTTGTATTCTGCGGCCGCACTACGATTACTATCCCTGGGGTATTGAAGTTTCGCAAGTTTCGCAGCCCAATTGATGACGCGATTAAACTAAATTAGGTCGGAGGCGCGAACGTTCCACGGTGATCCGATTCGGATTGATCTGAATAAGTTTGGTGACGTGACGTGATCCCGGATAATTGAGTTCGATCCGTATAGTTTTAAAGGTCGAAGTTACTAATTCGCTCGGTCTTAATGGGCGCCGATCGCAGATGTGATTAGTATCTTCAGTTGGCGCGGTTTTGAAGTTGAGCTCAGATTTAACTGTGTAAATAGGACTGAACAACTTATAACTTTAATTACGTGTTTAACTTACTTTGTCGGGGCGTTATTTCTGGAAATAGTCGTCAGTAGGCAAACGTCATTAGGCTGGGAGAGAATGTTATTAGACAAAAAAATGGTGGTAGAGTTTTACGTCGAAAGCTCGCTACACCTATTTGTGTGTGTGTGAACCGCTCTGTTGCGCTTTGGTGGTACGGTTAGGCAGAAGACAATAGACAGGAGACATTCCAAGTTAGTCTTAAGGAGTAACAACGCATCCACATAAGACGTCAGATAGGACTTCCGTAGTTAAGCTTTGATGTGCATGTCCGTTGGCTGCAGCGACCACTTAATATCAGGTGGCCTGCATACTCGTTTGCTATTACGTAAACATAAAAAACGTACTTTCCTTCTTCCTACGTATCCCTTTATTTATGAATAATAAATATAAATTACGAAGCAAACCGATGCTAGAACTATTTTTAAAATATATCGTTTGGAACGAAGCTTTTTGCCCTAAGAGCTCGGCGCCGAGGGTAGTACTAATGTGTCCTATTAAAAATTCTAGAGCGTCTGCAACTTCTGTTTTTCTAATGTTAAGTGAGTAGCAAATTAGAGACTACCTGATGTTAGGTGGTAATTGCAGCCCATGGACGTCTTCCAACCTCACATGAGACCGAATCTTTATCTCAGTTTGTACGTGGATGCGTTGCTACTTTTAAGGTCTATGTTGGAAAACAGGCGTTTCAATTTATTATGCTCTAACCATACCCTTCAAAGCTTCTTAAAGTGGACCTTATAACACAGCGAACAGTTGTCATGTATCCAGTTGGTGATTGAAACTACTCCTTTTAGTCTCCAATCCCTCGAGAAGGAAGATCGAATCATATAAATTGTCGCTTATTTTCGTAATAAAGTAAATCTATGAAACTTACCTGCAAGTTGACATACGGAGCATCTGCCATGACAGTAGGAACGATGAAGCCTCCCTCTCCGGTGGACATGTCGATGTCCTGGCTGTAGATGTCAGTGTTGTCGTCGTAAAGCTTCACACGGACTCGAACCCGCTTCTCCGTGCTCATTGCTTCCACCTGTGCCAAGGACAATTTGTTTCAGTTTAGTTTACACGAGAAAATAACTTTTAAGAAAATATTTTACAATTATTTAGACTTCCACTCGACATGCCGCATGTACGAGTAAGTGAAAAATATTATCAATTGACCTCATTAACATATGCATACTACTGAGCGGTCAAACTGTTTATCTCTTCCTACTTAACAGGTCTTGATCAATCTTACAGTATCAAAGAAAACATATATCGACGCTGCAAAGGCAATAATGGCTAAGCGACAAAAATTCGTTATATTTGTCGTTTAGTCATTATACAATTTTCTATTATATTTAGTTATATGTACCGATATTCGCAGAATATCTAAAGTATTTAAGGATTCGTGGTACTACCGTGGCTGAGTTATCTTTATATATTTACTTTTAAACCATGGTAGTATAATTAATAGAATTCTATTCAGCAGTTTTTGCACGGTTAGCGAAGAAAGAGGCAAAACCTTTTACATAATATGTCAAAGTCCAGAAGCACGTATTATAGTGAGAGATGCATTTTACTTGATTGCTCGTTCTTTAATATTGGATTTTGTATCAGTAAATTTTAAGCAAATATCTTCAACGTGCAGTCATGGAACCGTTCCAATAACGTTTCACACTCATAGCCCCACTGTAGGATTTAACCTGTGTTGTGGGTGCCATGTACACACACAGAAACAAGCACACAAACACCCAGACCAGGTACAGAAATTTCTGCCCCGCTGGGAATCGAACCCAGGACACTCCGAACGACAGACCGCACGTTGACCACGGCGCCATACGTGTCGTCAGTTCCAAAATTACGTTCATCATCATCTTCTTCAACACATTTATGTCCCACTACTGGGTAAGGTTCTCCACTCAAAAATGAGAAGCTTTAGGTCATGGCCGTGTCGGCGCAGATGTGGTATCGTCATAGATTTCTGGACGAGATTCTGCTGTTTTTCGCCCTTCGGCGGAACGTCATGTATAAAGAAACGTCATCGACGGATCGCCAACGTTTTAATTATAATCCCTTTTAATCTTAGTCTATATTACGTTTAATTGATAATCAATTGATTTTGGGGGACTAAATAATCATAGCGAAAGAGTGATAGGCCTTTATTTTTCAAGATTCTTGTCTGCATACGCACGTATGATGAAATCACCTAATGACTGCACAGATTTGGCGATATATAGAATAGTAAATGCCGTTTAACTTCTTGAATGTAACTTTGCGTCACGTATTTTCTTCTAAAATATAGCGTTCTATTCATATTATACAATAAAATTTTGTTTTTGAAGATATCTGATATTTAAGCCCTAAAATTCTCCTCAAAATTGCTATTTCATTGGAAGCACTTGAATAGTTATGAAATATTTTACGAACAATAATAATACCATTGAGAAGGTCAAATAACAGAATATTAAAATCTACTTGTTTCACCGCGTACGAGTAAGTTTAAAAGAGTCGATCATATAAAACCGTACCAAAACGGAAATCTAAATTCATCATCCAAAATTCTGTTCCGTTGGGAATCGAACCAAGAAGCCTCTGAATAGTAGACCGGCATGTTGACCACAGCGCTATATGGGTCGCCATAAATGTATATGTTTCCAAACATCTTCATTTGGATGTTTGTTACTCAATTACGCGTTTACCGTTTAACGAATTTGTATGAAACTTGGCAATCAGATTGACCATAATATTATGCTTTTTAAATACCTATTTATAATACATTTTATTCCGGCAATGCGTTTCCATGATATAATTAACCTTATGATTTTGTGAGGTCTGTAGCACCACCACGCACTGAACATAAATTTGGCACACAAGTAGACCACATACTGAATTAACGTACATGTAAGATATTTATAATAAATAAGGATTCTTATGTAATATTTCACCTCATTTTTTACTTAGATTATTGTATTCAATCTATGTGGATGAAGTTGCCGGTATAAGCTAGAACTTATATATATATAATATTTTCTAAAGTAAGATAACTAGCTTATCGCTATTACATCGCTATAAAACAAACTATTAATTAGGTATGACTTTCTCGTGACTTTGAACGGCGATCTCAAACTGAGCTAATTGCTTCGAAATGTTAAGTAGTTTTGCGATATTTAATGATAAACGATGTTACGAATAAAATATGTCTAAGAAGAAAGGACATTAACAAGATCTTTAAGACGCTTCGTAGTAGAAAGTTTTGAATAAAATATACTACATTGTACGAAATTTCAAATTCCTTTATTTGATTGATTCAGGTATATATAAAATACAGTTGTTTTTTAAAAAATATTTTTCCCAATAAATCCTGCCTAAGGGCGTGCAAATACAATTTGTTAATCATTAATTAATTAATTAAGTTATGCATTAACATAATTTTAAATATGTCCACAATTTTAATATGTTTAATTACTCGTAATTGGTAGTTTAATATTTGGCTAAATTATGTAATATTAATGGTCATGTAAATTTCAACTTTACCTAAGTCCGACTTTGCGTTATTTTTTCCTCACCATTTTAGACTTTTACGGATAAAATCATGAACCTACACCGATGCTTAACGGCAGAATTAGGTGCACTGATACCAGCGTCTTCCAGTCTATGACTCTATGACAAATTTTGATGGCCTTAGAGCCATAACCTCATCATATTATTTAAATCAATAATTTAAGATTAAGTATAAGATGTTTATAAAAATAATTCGAACTTTTTAAAATCGAAATATCAAGAATATTAGGCAGGAGGCTCTTCATTATCCAAGCAAAATGTCCATAAGCGTTCTGCGTCAAGTCAGAGGGTTCATAAGCTGCAAAATGAAAACGATATTGCGTCTTGGCTTCCAGACTTGTCTTACCATCGGCGAATAATTTAATGCTAACTAAATTAAAGCTGGAGTGTTATTTCGTTTGAACTCGCATATTATGTATGCCCGTATATCAAGGAATCTTGCAATGTTACCTATTGCAAGAGAGTAGCATACAAACAAGCATACAGGCCACCTGATGTTAAATGGTCGCGGACATCCACATCTAACCTCAAATAGGACGGTAAGTATATCTTAGGTTGTGTGTGGATGCAATGCTTGTCCAGTATATTTTGCCTAACCGCACCCTTCAAATCGGAACACAGCAGTGCTTACACTGCTGCTTAACGGCAGAAATAGGTTCAGCGCTGGTACCACTGCAGGTGAGCCTTCGATATAAGACTAACATCAGCTGGTCTGCGTTATCATTTGCTACTTCTTACAATAATTTTATTTATAAGCGTTTATTAAGCGCTAGTATATTTTCACAATATCGTTTTACCGTTTGTAGTATGACCAGTGATTTCAGCGTAATTAACCCATAACGTTTAGTCAGCTAGACCTGGCTTTACTCCAAGGCTTGGCGGAGGTTATGATAAGAAAATACATGGCCAATCTGGCAATATCAATAGAAAAGTAGACATACGCTTACAGGATTTTAAATATAATCAGGATTATTCAATTACTTAAAAGTGAATGATAGCCTAGTGGTTAAGCATCTCGACCCCGCTTCGGTGGGTCGAGATTCAAATCCCGACACGCACCTCTATTTCTCGAAATATTATTTATTTATAACTTTAGAAATTATGTGCGTATTATGAATTAATTGTCACTCGATTTAACGATGAAGGAAAACATCGGGAGGAAACCTGCATGCCGGAGAGTTCTCCATAACGTTCTCAAAGGCATGTGAAGTCCGCCAATCCGCACTTGTCCAGCGTGGTCGACTATGGCGTGAACTCTCTCATCTCTCAGACGCCCAGCAGTGGGACAATAATGGGTTGATGATGAATTAATTTAAATTTAATGACTAATTTAAATAGATAGAGATTTTTGCGATTTTATTTCATGATACTGGATGGCTCACGATATCGTCCGCGTGGATTAAAGATAAAATGCAAGGGAAAAAAGAAGGATCAAAATAAATGACGGTAATACAGTCCTACAAGTATGTTGAAGATTTACCTAATTCTGCCGTAAAGCAGCAGCATCAGTACAACTGTGTAACGTTTTTAAGGGTGTAGTTAGGCCTTCAACACGAAAAAAGTTCTGAGGCCTTATGGGAATGCATTGCTATTTTTTAGAATTAAGTTGGAATACCTCTTGTCCAGTGTCTTCTGCCTAACCACACCCTTGAAACCAAAGCGCAGCAGTTCTCACACTGCTGTTTTGCGGTAGAAACAGGTGGTTCTACCGCCTGTAAGCCTTTGACATAAGCCTACCACCAATATCAAATCTACTCATCTACGCCTACTTGAATTGTTCCTTGAATTTCCACATCAGCGTATCGGGAAAGCAGAATAAAAAAGAAAATAAGCAGACATTCTATGAGTATCTTCTGAAGTAACATCTAAGTAGGTAATCAATCAAACACGCTATGGTTAGCAAAAGTATCCGAATAGCGCTAATTTAGAACAAATCATAATGCGAATACAGAGTACAGGATCTCGTTGATATAAAACGCCTTCGTTAGACGCAGAGCAAGTAATAAATAGAAAGGATGTAAAATTATATTATATGTTTGTAATTATATAATTATGTTACCACTTGCAAAGTCTCAAACAGCGCATTGCCTAATAGTAGAAGTGGAATTGGCATAGTGGTTAAGAATATTGAGCGCTCCGGTGGGTCGCGGTACGAATTTCAGGACTCATTTATAATTTACGTTCGTATTCGAACTTAATCATTACTCACTTTAACGATGAAGTTAAAAATAGCGAGAAAGAACGTTAATGACTGAGAGTTATCCATGTTCTCTCAAAGGCCAAAACGCCACACCACACTTGTCCCGCTTGGTACAGACGTAGTCGCACCTTGTACAAAAGACTATCATGATTCTTTTAATAAATAGCTATTTAAATTGACGCATATATGACCGCCCATACTACTACCTCCCGCGGCCCTGACGCTGCATATCAGTGAAAAAACAACTGAACCATTTGAATTGTCCTACATAACATTACAGAGACCTCGCTGAAATCAAACTTACCGCAGTATTTATGACTAAGTAACTAAAATTATTAAAGTCCCATTCAGCAGTTTTGTGCGTGATTGGAGAAAATACAAACAAACAGACTGAAAGAAGAAAAATGTCTTGTTTTCAGAAATCTTTAAATAGTCGTTATCATTATGATATTAAGAAAATACCTTCAATGTATAGAACATAGCTTCAATTTTGTAATAGTACTGATTATAAATATAAGTAGACCGTTGTCTCCAAGAACCCCTTACGTGAAATGACACTGTTATAGAAATATTAAAAGTTGTGAGCGGAATTTCTATTAGATATCGACTCTGTGGTTGGACTTCGTAATTTATTATACTGTACTATTGCCAAGACGTAAGAAAGGATAGCGTAGATGTACGGTCAGAATACAGATTAGTGTCTACGCCAGTCATTATAATATAATTTCTAGGAATAGATAGAGTAAGACACGAGAGAAAACTATACTAAGTATCAGACTAGGTAATAGATAGATAAGATATTCTTTACAATACTGTATAATTATATTCTTTAATGTACTGAGGGGTAAAACAATTATGAAATAAACGATGGTGGTAGAGTCGTATGTCCGAGGCTCGTACGCGGCGGCACCACCACTGCACTTATATTTGCCGTAAGGCAGCAGTGTGAGAACTGCTGTGTTTCAGTTTGAAGGATTTCCGTCTGTTTGAGGTTTGATGCGGATGTCCATGGACTGCAGTGACCACTTAACATCAGGTTGTCTACGTGCTTCTTTTGTTATACTGTTAATATAAAAAAAGAAAAACGTTGTAGTCATTTCTTTTATCTTTTTTGCTATTTTACTTTATTTATTTACTTCTCTGGATTTTCCTTTACTTAAACTTCTATATTTAAGTCTGTCCTTCAGATAAAAGGAAAGAAGGAAAATTGAACAGCTAATTATAGGGATATAAATCAGCTTTCAAATAAGTTACAAACGGTTTGATGGCGGTAGAGTCTTATGTTGAAGGCTCGCCTACGGCGGCACCACAGCTGCACCTATTTCTGCCGTAAAACAACAGTGTGAGAACGGGTTTGTTTCCGTTTGAAGGGTGTAGTATTAATATAAACATAAAATTTGTTTAGATAAAATCATTAACTACGAATCAGTATTTAAAAGTGAGTTTTTAAAACAAAGAGCTCGACAGAGTTTCGACGTCAGTCCTAAAGTGGATATTTAACAATAAAAAAACTTTGTGTTTCTACGCTGACTTTTATTTCTCTTCGACTGGAGGTATCTCGAAAGCTCTTTGGGTGTAAAAACTTGCTGAAAAGTTGGAAACGGCCGCTCGCAGACTGAAATCACTCGAGCACTATGGAAGGTCTTTAAGTGCTACGGAATACCTTCCGATGGGAAACTAAAATGGTCAAGTACGAGTCTGGTTTATGTAATTAGTGATGCGTTTGTGGGATCGGTGCATCTTTGTTATAAGAAAAGTGTGTTGGCGGGAAAATTGTATTCTTACTTGTCTAATTTCTTTTTTTATTGGAAAGTGAAACAGTACATTTTTATGTTCTAGCTGTACTAGGTCGTCGTTGCTTATGCTCAGTAAGGTTGATCGGTAAAATGAAAAGAGATAGCACGTGTCTTAAATACTTGACAAATCAAAAATTACGTTCAACAGGCGTTTTTTTTGTAACTTTATTTCGGGTAAGCTCGGTACACAAGTACTTGAGATACAGATTGACCCATCCGAAGTACGCGCCGTCATATATTCGGAAGGTCAATTGAAATGAGTGTTTTTTATGCGGCATTGCGTACATACAGAGTCGCGGACAGAAGTCTAGTTTTAAGCTAAAAGAGATCAAATAATCTAAAAGTATGAATACATATTTACATACATAAAGTATCTATCTCATCTCTGAGAGAAGACCCGTGCCCAGCAGTGGGACGATAATGGGTTGATGATAACTTAGTAAAGGTCTACATTTTTGATAGCCTATATGCAAAAGGTACTAGACTCGGCGGTTTGGATTGCACGTCTAGATGTCTTTCATGATTTTGGTATCCTGATTCAAAATCGCTTACCCGTCCAACAAAAGGTAGCCCCGGCTTGTATCGTCGCCGCATGCTGTCAGCAAACCGCAGCTCCACGTAATGCTGCTCAGCCGCAGGTGCAGCAGAGGCGGTACTTCCAACGCCTGTACCGACAGTCAGGTCCACACGAGCGGAACTGCCGCCACATCGGGCTTCGATACGCCATGTGCCAGATCTGGCACCGCTAGCGAGGATCGTGCTGAGTTTGCGAACACCTGGTAACAAGAAGGAGGAAAAATATTTTCAGGAAAAGTCCTTTTATGAAAAGATCAAGTTTTTTTTAAATATATATATTAGCAGAATAGCAAACGAGCATGCAGGCCACCTGATGTTTAGTGGTATCTGCAGCCCATGGACATCCGCACCTGAGGTTGTATGTGGATGAGTTGCTACCCCTGAGGACTACGTTGGAATGCCTCCCGTCCTGTGTCGTCTGCCTAACCGCACCCTTCAAACCGAAACACAGCAGTTCTCACACTGCTGCTTTACGGCAGAAATAGGTGTAGTGGCGGTGCCGCCGCAGGCGAGCCCTCGACATAAGACTCTACCACCACCAAAACTGTATTTTAACTACTAGGCTATCATGACTGATACGGATATGTATATACACGTCCTGTACTTGGGATTAAGTCCTCTTTACTGTTAATTTAATGAATCCTTTGCACCAATCAACACATTTGTGAATTACGCATCGCTCGCTTTAATAAATTGCCACTTAATTAATTAAGTTTAAATATGTTAAAAATCTGTCTGCTCTTAAATTGAAATAATCGAACATTCTCATTACGCGGAAAGTAAATATAATATTTTTGTTACAACGCTAAGAATGGAATTACTGTCAGATTTTAATCGCTTGTTTGACACAATTTCCACGGGTTCGATTCTCGGTCGAACACAACTTTATATGTATGTATGTCAATGCATAAGTATTAACGTATAACGAAATTAAGCAAATAAATAATGTTTCACACTTATAGCCCCATAGAAGGATTTAACCTGTGTCGTGGGTGCCATGGACACACATAGAAACAACCACCCAGACCAGGTACAGAAATTTAAATTCATCATTCAGATTTCTGCCCCGCTGGGAATCGAACCCAGGACCTTCCGAACGGCAGACCGTACGGAATTACAAACGAATTACAAATTAGGACGAAAGTCCTATCAGATGTTGTTTGTTGATACGATTAGATTTCTGTACCAGGCTTGGGAGTTTGTGTGCTACTTTCTGTGTGTGTCTAGGGCACCCGATACACAAGTTAAATCCTACTGTGGGGCTCTGAGTTTGAAACGTTATCTATTTATTTATAATAATAATAAATACCGCTTCAAGCTCAGCATTACATTAGGAAACCTTCTACCGTGGGCGCCATGGCCACACACAGAAACAAGAACACAAACACCCAGTCTAGTAACAGAAATGTTTTATCATTTAAATCACTGCCTCGCTGGGAATCGAACTCAGATGTCTCCGAACGGCATAGCGATACGAAGACCTGTTAATAACACTACCAGAGATTGACATATAAATATCGCTTTTTTATAATGTTGTCGGAATATCAAACGAGCATGCAGGTCACCTGATGTTAAGTGGTCTCTGCATCCTATGGACATTCACACCTGAGGCTGTGTGTGGATGCGTTGCTACTCCTGAGGACTATATTGGAATGCCTCCCGTCCAGTGTCGTCAGCCTAACTACACCCTTCAAACCGAAACACACCAGTTCTCACACTGCTGCTTTACGGCAGAAATAGGTGTAGTGGTGG
>DWKW01000367.1:0-17582 GCA_018250115.1 Doberes anticus | reverse complement strand
CAAATTTCTGCCCCGCTGGGAATCGAACCCAGGACCCTCCGAACGGCAGTCCGCACGTTGACCACGGCGCCATACTGCTGTCCGGGTCGTCAACTGCTGCTGCTGAAGGTGCACACTACTATAAAATTATAATAAATCTGTTACCGTCCCACTACTGGGCACAGGTCTCCTACCGAAGAGGAGAACGTTTTAAGGCCATAGTCCATACTCGCACAGGCTATAATCCACATTTGGCCACCCCGCTTGGCAATTGTGAAATGACGGACTTCGCACGCCTTTGAGAACATTATGGAGAACTCTTAAGCAAGAAGGTTTCCTCGCGATATTTTTCCTGTCTCGGAGATTCTTAAACACTAGGGTATCAATCAGTAATTCTTCAAACTTTAAAAATATTGATATCTGCCATAAAGAACTTTAAAAACATTTTAAAGTTATTTAATAAGAAAAAAGTAATGAAGTCACCTAACCGGCTCGCGTATGTTTGTGTCAGATTATAATTTACGTGTTCGAGTTAAGCGCGAGAAAGCACTGCAAAATGATATTACCCATTCCACATTGTACTCGTACCTATTTGTATAACAGTTCAAGATATATGCTCTACGGATCTACTTCGTCCATCATCTACTTAGTCCACAAGAGTCGCAACGTGTCCCCTTCCGACCTTAGACAAGACTTCGGTTCTGTTGGAGCTTAGATGTTGATGTCCATTGGCTGTAGTTACTATTTAAAATCAGTTGGTATTTATCCGCTGAAGCCAGTTTTTCAAACTTAAAAAGTTAAAAAATTTGATTTCCTCACTATATTTCCTTTCATGTGGATATGTGGGAAGGTGATATTTTATTCGTAACACCTACAAAAAATCAGATATCAGTTAACCTGGGATTTGAACTCAAATGACAAGAGCAGCAGGCCGATATTTCAACCACTATGCCATCATTGCTTATAATATGTTATAACGTTTGGCTACGCCATAGGTAGAAAACTAGTCTATAGCTTAGTTATATTATCACGCTGTATTATATTACTATATTTAACAACTTGTGTCATTATAATCCCACTGAAATTAGTAATTGAAGTAAGTTCATTATGAAAAGTTAGAACACTATTTTCAGTTTCGGGATAATTAATTTGACTACCTCTATTTTGAGTAGCTACTATAAAAAAATACATAATTACTATCTTGGACAGATTTGACCGAAATCATTTTGAATTCGTGACAAGTTATCCCGAGGAACTACTTTAGACTTCTAAACTTATAACCAAATTTGACATTGTTTTCTATTAATATGTGTTTATTTAAAGTTTGCTATTTTAAGCAAACATTCAAGAAGTAGGATTAAGTAGTAGTAATTATGTTTTATAAGAGTCATCATTCAAGTCAAAGGCCGTCATCACAATGGAAGCTACGACAGATTTGAAAACTGCTATTATACCTATCGCTTTGTATAAAATAGAATACATATCATTTTTCGTAATAACCAACCACTTAACCAACCAATTTAATTAGTTGACATATTTATGATTGCAATATTATAAGTGTCAATACTACAAGTAAATTAATAATATATATTAATATTATTTGAAACCATGCTTTGTTTCAGGCATAGTAACGAGTAGGTAAGAAACACAAAATTTAATTTAAATGCGTATTAGATAGTTAAACAAAAGGTTTTAATAATGTAAGCGGGAAATCATCCTAATTAGAATATAGTTAAATACAATATAAAAACTTTGTAACCAACCAATTAAATTTTTTTAATGACTTTTAGTTCCATGCAGGTATATTTTTTTGTCTTGATCAAAAATGTATATGTGCATAATGTGCTTTGAATTGCGGAAACTACAATAAAATAGCAAAGGTTTTATTAAGTCATTGAACACAATTGACTGTTGGATACATTACAGCATGACGTACTTTAACATCAAATCCGATTAGTTCAGTTTTAAAAAACTAATATGTCCTATCTAGAATGCTATAAGATCATAATGGATATAAAAACTGAAATGCTAGGCTACCCGCAGGGCGTAGATAACAGGTCTTGAAGTCAAGAAACACACAAGTGTCACATGACATGTGTAGTAATATTTCTCAAATATTTATCAGAATGTAAGACATACCGCTGAACAAGGTTTAATCAATAAGAAATATAGGAACTATTTGGATTGTGGCTTAATCGAAATAAATAGCAACATTATCATCAACTCATTATTGTACAACTAATGAGCACAGGTCAGTGATGAGGGGTTTAGGCTGTAGTCCAACACGCGGACCAAGTGCATATTGGCGGACTTCACATGCTTTTTTGCACACAATGTTTTCATTATGGAGAACTCTCAGGCATTTTCTCACGATGTTTTCTTTTACTGTTGGTGTGGTAATAAATTTCTAATACGCACGAAATAAATTTATGATCGACATATGGACTTAGGTAACTCAACTTTTTAGGAATAATAAGGAGAGCTCAAAGTACCTTACCGAAAAGAATAGAAATCTCTTTATTTATACTCTGCAAGGCACTGGTTTAATATTCTACTCAGATGAATCAGGTTCTTTATTCCAGCATACACCTTCTTTCCTCCTACGATTTTTAAGAAATTAATTATCTCCTGTTATGTGCTTAACGTCGTTGAAAAAACTTAATGCCAAATAGAAATTATACATTATATTTTCAAATATAACCTCCACTAATCGGCACTGGGGCACCGTGGTAAACTATGGGCCAACCTATCTCATATTTGAGAGGAGACCAGTTCCCAATAGTGGGATAATAATGAGCTGACGTTAATATTTTACACGGCACCTTTAGTTGAAAAATCTTACTGTACATATTATTCTCATTTTACAAATAGCAAAACTATCTCTATAGTTTATGCAGCTTTTCCGTAGGGACCATACGGCAATAATTATTTTTTACGGAACTCTAATATATTTTAATTTCATATTAACTATAAGTAGGTGTAATATATTCAACGTGACGGGCATCTATTTGACCTTTGCTATATGGACATCACTAATTATCTATTGTTATAATTCATATAGATAGTGTTTTTCGACATTCGAATATCAAAACAGCTAACATAGGTAAGTCATTTAGTTTCATATCATTAAAACTTTAAGGACATATGTTCGTTTAACTTTGCTTTGTTTAACTACGAAAATTTAAGATTTTCGACTAGGTATGTTATTCGATTTGACTTTGGTTCCATTTTCGAAAATCGGATATTTATTCCACACTTGTCTAAGGAATCAACCGACTTTTTTTTTATGGAAAACCGGCCGAGTTTGTGGGCGTATGTAGGTATTATGAAGATACGCATGCATATGTGTATGTAAACAACAGTTGAAACGAAATCTTTGGAACGAATTAATCGATTCCAATGGTTCTTGTAGCGAGCCGAGGGGTCTATCGTGACACAGATTTGATTAGATTTTGATGTCGATTAATTGATCAGTTTCAAGCGAGCAAGTTGTTCACATTTTTGTCCCGTATCTTTCGAAATATTTCAACTATTTATGAAATTAATCACTCTTTGGGCTACAAAAATTGCGTCAAATTAGTTAATTCTTTCAAGGGATACGAATAATTGTCAAATATTTTTTATATAAGTGTTTTTTTTAATAGCTTAATATTTTAATCCAAGACATTTTGTAAATTTTGTAAATCAAACTTTTATGGCAATAAGTCCTTTTTAATAAGAAGGAAAATAATGTTCAAACAATTACTATAACTATATAAATAAACTTCTTTTTTGCATGATAGTTTTCAATAGTACAAAATTATTGTAAAGTATTTAAAAGGTATTGGGAAATTTTAAAATCAACTAAGTGTTGACCGGTTTCAAGTTTTATTAATATTATAAAATAAATTTCTTCGTAGTATCTCAATAATTTGTAAATTATACCAGAAAACACATAAAGCCCGTATTATATCAGAATATTTAAACTTTACATATGAACGAATACTTTTGCTTATCAGCCTATCAGCTTTCTCTGAGGTTTTAATGTGCTATCAATTTATACCTTTTCTACAGATATCATGGAAAAACATAACCTATTTGGCATTTGAAAGTAAAATTTTTGAACGCAAGATTCTAACGTGCCCTTCTTTCACACCGTTTGGAATGTTTACATTAAAATGCGAGTGAAAAAGTGAACACCAATACAAAACATCGTTAGTAATCCGGAGTAATCTTGCGGTTAGGGATTAAGGGTCTCATTTGTAGCAAGATACCGGTGCGTTTAATAGTTTTGCAAGAAGAAGGATTAGTGATGTGTGTTTGTTGCAATTTGGCAATGAGCTCTCGTTATATACGCGTTCAAAGCCGCCGCGCACCGTCCTCCTAAATATACAAAAACATTATTGCGTTTAATCTCTAACAAGCGTACCGCCCGACCAAAATTCAATGGCATTTTTTATTTAACAAGAAAAATCCATACATGCTTCAAAATATGTTATTAGTGCTTAAAGTTTAGTTGGTGACATTAACAATAAAAGATAAATGCAGTAATAGTTGCAGATACTTATATGGAGACATGTGCTCCCCTAACTGGGTTAGATATCTATTACCTACTACTATAAATATAATCGTCATTTAAATATTTTGACTTTATAATTTAAAACTAGGAGGTAATTAATCCGCTTACAGAAAGTCCATAATTTATTTACAAACATTAATTACTATTCATCATTCAAGGTAAATGGTCGGAATATTGCGTGCCTGGACACTAATATTTCATTTTAGTTGAAACGTAATAGAACCGGCTCATTTTTCAATTTTATATTCTACCAAACAAACATTGACCAAAAATGTTTCATAGAGAATATGATTAGGCAGGTTTTCAATCGTTAGTAGATAAAACGGCTCTAACATTTTTTATAGAGCAGTAATAAAAGAGTGTAGCGGTCAGATTAATAAAATTTGACGGCCTATCATTCTACTAATATAGAGCCACTTAAGGCTTTTATGAAAATGTGTTACTTAAGCGTTGGCTATACTGATATAAGTCTTATTCCAAACGAACTTTGTTCTATTTTAGTATACACTATTGCACAACATATTCGTTGACACTTATCTACATCACATAAAATGATAAGTAGGTAAATATGACTAACTCTACTAAATTATTCATTATAATTTTCATAGTAAACTATAGATTATACGCAGCGAAACCTGTTTCTTAAATGGCCAAATTTATTGACGCATAATTTTTAGGCAAAGCTTTGAACTTTCAACACACTAGGTTCATGAATTAAACGTGAAAATAAATTATTAGGTCACATAACACTTCAAGAAATCAAAATGTAGCTAAAAACTTTGGTAGACTTTGGTATCTTTTTAGCCTTTGGTTATTTGTTCAATAAAATAAATCGGCTGTTTAAAGTATTTTCACTATATATACATATATCTTTTGCATCGTTTTCCAAAGAACAGTAAAGCATACCAGGTTAAAAAAATATACTTACATGAATAAAACAATAATCTTTCAAATCCACCGTACTCGTGTCACACCGAAAACTCTCATCAAAACGATAATATTTAATGCTCTACGTTGTTAGTTTCACTTCTATTGCCGAATTTAAAAGCTCACTTACAACAAAAAGATATGACTGAAATTCTCATTGCATTCGAGATGAGATAAACGTATTCGTTATTACGAAAGAAATAAATGAAAACATTTCTAAATGTTTCAAGTTTAAAACTACGTAGACTTTCTCGAAAGTTCAAAGTTATTACAGATACCTACAAAGCTTATCATAAAATATCACTTACTTGACGTATAGAAAACTTCATCCTTACTACTGTTTATGTTTATTATTAGATGAGATTTCGGAATGTCAGCCGAAACGGGTCGTCGGAAAGCTTTAAGTTAACACTAAAGCTTATTATCAATTATCAATACTAATCGTAATTTTCTAAGCCTGTCACTATCCACCTATCACTGAATGTTTTTCTTCAAACTTAAAGAAAATATATGAAATCGAAGGATGATAATTCACTGCACTGTTTACTCACCACGTTGGGGGCGAATTTTAGTGCTCACTTTTTGATGAATGCCGTATTTTATCGTCGCTAACTGAATCATGGTCGGGACGGACGCGAATCGAGTGATCGATGGAAACTCCGACGGATCTACGGAGCTCTTATGAATATCACGAGGGTCACAGGTTAGCGGTTAACGGCGCGCTCGTGTGTGATGTGCTGTGGTGGATGTTCGAGGTGGAGGAGTAAGTACCGATGGAGACGCGGCGGACGCAGGCGGGCTTGATGCGCGGCATGGTGGGTCGCGCTGGCGGCTCAGTGCCGGCGCATGGCAGGGGCGGCGTCGCAGCGGAGAGCTTTGGCCCTCGGCGGCACTGCTTGCGGCACGCTCGGGATCACTCGCGGGGCCGGTTACGCGGCTCGCTCGACGTACGGACTCTGAGTGCGGAGCGGACACGGAGTGCGGCCGGCCGCACTTCTCGCCATCTGAAGCGGGACTGAGCGCGAGGCGGCGGCGGGCGGCGGGCGGCGGCGCGCGCGCGCACCAGGTATACGGTTATGACAGGGAGGCGGGGCCGCGCCCGTCTCATAAATCAAACTTCGCCCATTCGCACGCGCTCCATGGGGCTCCCTCCTCCATATTCCATATTCGGGGCGGGGCATATTTTCATAATCATAACGCCTCATATTCATAAGTGACATGTGGCCGCGGGCAGATAGCGCGAGGCGGCGGTGGGCGGCGCTGACGCCCGCTAGATGGCGACCGCTCGCCCCGCGAAGCCTCCCACATTCGCTAATTGAAGCTGCACTTTGTAAGTTATAATCCTTTGTCTATCAATTCGTACACACTTTCATAATAGCGACTTCTATCGGGTACACGTGTTCACTTATTATAACACTTTATAGGTAAGACTTTCTTGACTTCTATCTAACATAAAGTCATGTTAGATACAAACCAAAAAGTTTGCGTTAAAAGTTTTGTATACGTTAAGTTTAGTCTACAGTTTTAGTATGGCTCGTGCCAAAAGTTTTAATTTTATTTTATTATATGGACATTGTCCCAAATAGTCATATTCAAGTTGTCCTGATTTTTATATGTTAAGAAAATGTTTATTTAAACTGTAAAGAAAATAAAAGTTTTCAACGACTTTACTTGCAAAATTAAAAAGTTTTTCCAGCTCTTTTTAAAGTAGAAATCAAACAATTTTTGAAGTATCCTAAAATCTCTGAAGATTGTTTTTAATCGCTCAGTATTTTTTCCTCTTCATAGCTTTTAAGTATTCAAATACAACGAATATTGACTTTGTTTATCACTTTCTTTAAATGTTTTTTGATGTTAAAATTTATTCGGGTTAAAATGACAATTGCTGATAAAAAATTAAACATGTTAAAAAAGTAAACAACTACATCTAAGGTATTTTTTTTAATTAACCAATACTGACATTACTACATTTTTTACATCGCGAGTTTTAAAGGTCATGGCGCTAAGAATAATGAGACTCTACATTTTTTATTGGGTTTTCCTATAACAGAAAACCTTTTCCTTGTTTGCTGTCTGCCTTTGCGTCTTTCGTGGATAGTTACCAGACTTAGTGAACCAGTTAAAAGAGTTTGTATTCTGTCTAATTTGATCTAAGTTTACACTTATCGACTTACTTTATCTAAATGGTTTATGGTTAGATCACTAACCTTGTATTGAAAATATTAAAAAAACATTTCTGGTTCTAGCCAAGATATAAGGTTATTAGGTGATTGGATAGAGTAGGTAATTGCATAGGTACTCTGCGCTTTCAACAACTCATTACTAATTTAGTAGTAGAGATTCGTGTACAAATCGGTACCCACTGATCTTGAAAATTGAATGTTTATTTTAAACTCACCTACCGTCGCCGCATAGGAGTGATAAAAAGAGAACTACCTATTCCAATTGATCTTCCTAGTGTATGACGGCGCACAGGTACTGCAGTGGGATCAACTTGTATGACTGGTTCTAATGAACCGATTTTGTTCAAACTTGTAGGTCATTATTTAGGTCTAAAAATTTCCATTCAAACTGTTAGAAACACACTTAAGTCTATTTAGCCGGTTGCATGATTGGTGATCAAACAGACAAAAAAAAATTGTTTAAAAAAAAGTTTTTGTGGTGGAACTTTCAAATACATAGTTAGTATCAGTTCAATTTTCAATATTTCTAAAATACTGCGTTACAATTTTGTAGTAAGTAGCATACACTTATGCAAGATCTTAATTAAGGTTAATAGTGCAATAAAATTATCCGATTATGAAGCTATTAACATTATCAAATCAAGTTGCAATAGGTATAAAATAAATTATGGCATATTTTAACTGTCACCCTATTCAAAATGTAATCTTTTTCTATTATCCTATCTTACTATTCTAATAAATGCGAATGTTTGTGGGGCTGGATGGTACTCATACATGTGTTACTTAAATTTATGTTATTCTGCATTTTTTGATACAAAAATATGAAAAATCAACACCCATAGGATACTTCCTGTTGACCTAGAAACATGAATCTCTCACAGAACAAGAAAAACACGGTGTGAAAAACCTAACAATAGTTTTATTAGGTTTTTTCTTCACTTGTACTGTGAGAAATTGTAGTTTTATCACAAAATTTATAGACTGTCACAAAAAAAAACGAGTACAAACTTACATTTGTAGTTGGTTAACTAACCGTGTCGTATATTGATGTATGGGAGAATATTTAATAGAGAATTTTCGTCAGAGCAATGTCCGGTGCTTTGGTTTATGAAATTATTTATTTTTACGGAGCCCTCAGTGTGCAAATTACATTGGTACAAGTCGACCCAGATGTCTGATTTTTAAAATTAATCTGAATTTATTCGCTTATGCTTTGCTACTCTTCAGAACTAATTTAGGATGTCCAATCTGCTGTATATTCTGACTAACAACACCGTTCAAATGGAAACACAACAGTGCTCATACCGTTTATGGCAAAAATAGGTGCAGCGGTGGTATCGCAGTTGACGAGTCTGTAATAAAACACTACATCCATGTATAAAAATGGTGTTAATTTTTTTTATGTTTGTAAATATTAACTGACAATGAATAATTAGGTATTAATTTTAATTGATGATAAGTCAAAGCTGTCGTTTCTTTTCAATGAAGGTAAATATCGAAAAATTCAATTATCTTCTTTATTAATAGATAAACCAACGTTCTTCAATCTCCCAAACTCCATTATAATCATTTAGACCAAGATAACCCGTATTCCTCCAGATTAATAAAACCTTCCTCATCTCTGGGGCATTCATAAAGACGTTTTCATTAAAACACGGTGGGGCAAGGCCGCTTCCGTTAATCACGCTGCGTACAATAACAGCCGTGTGTCCAATCCTGCATTGACATCCGTAACTAGATTCATTCGGGCTACCGATTTTTAGGGTTCTAAAAAAGCTTAAAAAACCAAGAGTTTTTTTTGTTGCTGTTCCATATCCGGTCAATTCGGGTCTATAGCTTACATCTTTTTGAAACTTGAAATTTATCATAGCTTTTAGTAATAAGTGGACTGCCGATCTAAACTTAATTTTTAGAAATTCAATTTGGTACTCGAATGATATTTGAAGTTCATTCAATTTATTAAATTTCATTTCGTATCAAACATATTTTATTTTGATTAATGTATGTAGTTACAGTATTATATTATGATAACAGTATCAAACAAGCGTGCAGGTCACCTGATGATAAGTGGTCACTACAGCGTTGATGTAATCTCAAATAAGTCCTTGAACTTAAGAGTGACGTCAAAATTATTCTTAAAGGTAAATGTAATTCTTAATTTAACAAAAGAACTTTTTAAAAACTCTAACAATTTATCACAGAGCAAAAAAGCAGTGAAAATCAACTTTTGAATAACTCTGAAATATGAGACCAAGTTACTTTGCTGCATGACATTTTAAACACTGGTTTCTTAAATACGGAACCTTGGCTTAAAAGCTTCAGCCGTATCTATCCAACTTTTAATTTTTAAAACAACTTTGCGAGCTCGTTATCAAAAGCGGACGCCGGGAGCCATGTCAATCGCTTTGTGTACTTTAAATTAAATAGCTACATCGATACGTGCGACTGCAAGCTCCTGGGGCGGGCCGAATCCAAAATTAATGTGATAGAAGCAATTTGGATGATTCTGCCAGTCATCGAGCCGACGGGGACAACCCCGAATCGTGACTCTGTGCTACTTTCGCTACAGATCCAACTTTTTTCATACGTAACATGGATACTCATATATCTGTAGTTCAGTCAACTCATTACTAACTTGACGTTAAACTTTAATTGTCTGGATTAACTGCTTTTTACAACCAACATCTACTATTCATCAAGCTAAGTTTGTATGTTAGAAGGTAGGTACTAATCTTTTAAACCTAATTGGAAAAACTATGATAATCTCAAAGTACGAACTTTTTGGATAAATCTGAAATAATAATCTTAAAAAATAAAAGTTCAAGTTTGCATACCTAGGCTGGGCATTGTGACTGTGACTAATTTACAATCTGTTTTGAAAGTGTCTTTTTATTTTGACCACTGCTCATCATCAACCCATTATCGTCCCACTGCTGGTCACGGGTTTTCTCTCAGAGATGTGAGAGTATACGCCATAGCCCACCACGCTGGCCAAGTGCAGATTGGCAGACTTCGGTTGCCTTTGAGAACTCTCAGGCATGCAGGTTTCCACACGATGTTTTCCTTCACTGTTAAAGCGAGTGTGATAATTAATTAATAATACGCACATAATTTCGAAAACTTTACGTAGCGGGGTCGAGATGCTTAACCACTAGGCTATCACTCACTCTGAGTGAGATGATCACTGCTAATAGCCGACAAAACTTGGCCACCCAGGTTCCTACTGTACGTTAAAGGCACTAGGTATCTGAATATATCTTCTTTGATCTTCTGAAAATTTGTTACTGTGCACATTCTTATAATTCCTATAAAAATATCCTTCACAGCTGTACTGTTTATCTCTGGGGCTGAATAACATTATCTATCTGACGCTCTAAGTACCCTTGATCATTAAATATAAAGTAAATTCTCGCTGCTGGGCACGGGTGAGAGATTATTATACCAGTTTTAACTTTCCTAAAGCTGGTCAAGTGCAGTATTAGCGAGAACTCTCAGGTGTACCAGATTGTCTTGTAATGTTTTCCTTCAGCGATGTAGCAAGTACCTAATATTAATTAATTTCTGTATTATTTCTATAACAATAGATTGAAATACTACTTATACGTTTTCTAAGTTATATTACATATTGAATCGGATGGTTATGTGTGCTAGGCAATCAAGTTCTCCAAGAAATCACATAGGAACTGTATAATTACAGAGGCTTCAATATCTCTATATATGAGACGAAGAAACCTTATTATACGAGTTTACCTTAGCTTTAATGTTAGAAACTAGTTATATTAAACTGAGGTCCTTATAGTGGAAAGTATTATGTACCCAGTCTATAAACATATCCTAACACAGTGTACGAAAAGGATTGAATTATTAATTAGGTGGTGATTTAAATTGTTCATAACCAGAAAATACCAAAGAAGACAACACGCCATCACACCAGATATATAAGGTTTAAATGTATGCTGTAAAAGTCCCATTAAATCTTTGATACAGTTTTCGTGTGCTTACCAGGCAAACATAAAATAGGGTTTGGGTTCAGAAACCCCTAAATAGTCTATGTCAGTTAGTTTTGCTAAAATGTCTTGGATGTACAGGCATGGCCTCGTTACAATTTAATAATATCATAGAAGAAAGTAGAATATAAAAACTCGGAATCGAAACTTTAACGTTATTAATGAAGTATATGAGTAGTAATTGATAAAGCACTTATGCAAGCTTTCCAGTGATGGTCGTCTATTAAAGGGCTTCTCCCAAATTTTAAGCTTACATAGCCTAGTAGATTTGAAGAGTTATGACAGTTTGTTATACCGATCCAGTATGTAAGAATTCAATTATATTGTTTTGAAAATTTCGTTAAATTAAATGTTTAATTTTAATTCGATATAAACAATGCATTGTGCGTTGTTTATATTGATGGCAGACATTCGCATAAATCAAACAATTAAATAAAGTTTTAATTACCGACAGACGGCGGACCGTTTTTATATCATTGTGAATGTGGCGTTGAATATTCATCGTCGCATCACTGGCTTTGTTGCGCTTTACGTTTTGTACGAATCGCGGAAAAATTATTTTCATTCATCCTGTTTCAACGATCGTTATAACCTTATTTTGTTAATAGATGGTGAAACGTTAAAAGTACTCTTTGTATGTTCCTAAGCTCTCTAAGAACAGTAATGGAATGTCAATTACTCTATCTAGAGTAAGCTACTGTTAGAAAATTAGAATAAAAAGTATATACATACTTACCTCTTTACATAATTGTATAACTTTAACGCGAACTGTGAGAGGAAGCTACGTAGAGTCTACTGTAGTGTTAGACTAGTCTGAAGTAGATACAAATATTCTATATTCACTAACAAAACAATAAACCGCTGTCGTCTAAAATCTCATCTATAAGTAGAAGTAATTTTGGTCTCATAGCAGTAAATTTCTGAATAGATAATTAGCTTGCATTATGTTGTTGCTTTTAACCTCAGTTGACTAAATAATTCCTGTTTATGATGACATCTAATCCCATATGAATTAATGTAAGTTCCCTGAACGGTAGTATCGGGAGGTGTTATTTCAGATCCATCAGGCCGGCAGTTAAACAGAAATAGCCCAGTAACACAAGTCACATTCGATTTAAATACACAAATTTTTGAAAACCTCTGTTTATTTAAGCTAAAGCACGCGTCGCTCGACGGCTGCTGTTCAGTGTGAACGCTCCCTACTCTATTATTTATTTCGTTTTGTTAAATTTTATAAGTTTGCCTTATGAACGTTGCTCACTAAAATTATCAATACGCAAATGACTAATTAATCAATTCTTCGTTAACATGTATTTGTGTTGTAACAAATATTGTACAGACCCCAACGTGCATACAATGTGATGAAATGCTTACGTAATATAAAAAAACCTAATGAATTAAGGTTCATTGCGAAAATACATGAATAGAATCCAGAGGATTACGCGCCCAATCGGAGCACTTTAGTACGTTTGCAATAGGTAAAACAGGGGTGAAATTTTTAAATTTATCGTGAAATTTATTATGGCGATCGCATTAAATGACCGGTGGGTCGGCATGTCGGCATGAGTGGCGGGAAAGCGGCGCGGACGCGTTCATAAATTTGAATATGGAAGTGAGTTCTAATGGCGTCGCTGTTTATTTTTACTGCACCCCCAGAGCTGTACGGCCGAATGCGACGCCGAATTTATTTCCATGCATTTTAATATCTCCCTCTGAATAGCTATTGCCATTTTCACGCGGTTTTATTGTGAACCCTATAGGATATACGCCGTATATAAGTTACGTTCCTTGTTTTGTAGGCGCGCTTTACGATCGAGCGCGATGGACAATATTGGACGATGAAGCCTCGTAAGGTTTCGAGGGACACGGGCCGTAATTAGCGGCGGGCCGGCGGGACATTTATGGAGACGATAATAATAAGTGGGTTAGTGCCGGCGGCGTCGTGTAATTTTTGTTGTTATGAAGCGATTTTGCGAAGAATGCTCGGTTGAGGTGTGTCAAAATTAAGTCATTAAGATCAGACGTTGATTGATAGGAGGTTGTGAAAGGGCACGCATCGCGGAAGCGCACGCAGCGCACGAAACACCAGCCGCGTTCACCGACCCGCGCTGGCGGGCTTCCCTCCTCAGTCCTCATTGACATAGCTTAGCGCCTTGTTACTGTTTACTCGCCTCGACCTCTGAAGGGTTATTGTCGCCACTTTCGCGACAATCAGCTTTTTACTATATTATCTAGCCGGTATCAGTTTCTTGCTAAATATAGTTTGTTTCTAATGTCATAGGGTGTATTTACCAAGTAAAAGTAGCTTGTAAGGGTAGTAGAGTAGGTACGTATTTAGTATAAAGTTTGATTTATAATAACAATATATTTACCACTACTTATCAAAGATAATATCAATTTATTTAATTTGATTCTTTAAAATTTTAAGGTATTTCTGTGCACTCTTATATTTATAAAAACTTAAGCATACTATAGCTTGACTTAACGGTGATGGAAAACTTCTTAAGGAAACCTTAAGAATCTTCTTAAGAGTTCTCCATAATATTCTGAAAGGTATGTGGACTTCACATATCAATCCGCACTTGGCCAGCATGGCGGACTATGACCTTAACCCCCTTATCTCTTAGAGGAGGTCTGTGTGAAGTGGGACAGTTATGGGCTGAGCATGATTATGATAGTATAGAAACAGACAATGCATTGACATAATCACTTTATTATATACAATGATTAAAATCAATGTGATATGAATGTCACAATCATAATCAATTATAAGAAAATAAGATACAAAGTATGTCTTTTTCACACTTGGTACAAGCGTCGAGGTAAAACGAGCTGTTGTATGATATTGAGCAGGAAATTTAAACGATACCACGCGTCGTAAATACGTTGTGCATGTAATGTTTACGGCCTTAATTTCAACGACAATGAAGAATTGAATTTCAAAACTGGTAAATTAAATTATTTACGAGTTTAGTCCAATCATCACTTATGTATAAGTATGAAAAATACGCCGACCAAATGATATTCTTTATTCAACAAGTGAACAAATTCGAACTGCGGCTCACGTTTGCGGCTTACGCGGCGGTCCGGTTAACATTTGCGGTGTTACTGATGGAAGGAATCTATGTATACCACGGTTGAACTCATCTTTGTTTTTCAACAACAGACCTCGCAAGTAACACGTGAATCGTCTAACTCAATCTAGTTCTCTATCGTTAGTACCTTCCTTAGAAATTATAATTTTTAAAAAAAAGAAAGGGTGTGATTTATAGGTTACTTCAATTGATTTATTTCATGTTGGTTACAATTACCAATGATTGTTTTAGATACCCAATTTGTTACTTGATTCCTGTTTAGTGTAAAAATTATAATAAAAGTAGGGTATTTCTTACCACGGCGGTGGCACCCTGTCGGCGTTCGAACGCATGAGCCGCAACGGTTGAAGACGCAGCCAGCAACCGATCTGTCAGAGGGCTATACAGGTATTCACCAAATTGCACTTAATTGTAATGCAACGCACAGGAACACAAAATTTCATCATTTGCATGATATTTCTGTCGAATGAACTTTATAATTATTATTTTACATGCTTGTTGAAATACGTTTTCCTATAAAAAATTATTACCGGCCCACTTTGCATGTAGGGGTATGTTCGTCGTTTCATTTATGTTCAACCAGAACAGATAACTGTAATTTTCTATTTTAAAAATAATGGATCATATCCATTATTGTTATTAAAGTTTTATGTATATTTAAATGTCGATAGAGTATTCTCATACTTTACTTTTTGTACCAAACATTTATAGAAATTCTAGTTACATTAAAACTTAATCTCAAGTAAGGAACTCGGGCGGCCATCGTCCTGTTGAAATATAAAAGTGTCGGGGGGCACTCGGCGGCCGGACGCTCATATTTTGTTATTTTATTTATATTAAAAGTAATGGTCCGCTCGCGGTATAATGCTCTAGACGGTTTTTGCGCATTTTTCTCTTTTCTCTGTGTCGTATATTTTCACTTAAATGACAAAGGTACGCGACCCCTCTAGTCGTCGTTAGTTTATGGTATTGTTGCAATGAAAAGTAGGTTTTCGGTCTATTCCGTTGATATTCCGACCACTAGAAAGATGACGTCACTTTCAACTATTGACTATATACTAATAACTTCAAGATTAAGCAGTCAAAAGTAGATGTTAAAATTTTAAGAAATTTACATTTACGTTCAAACTATTGGAGACCAATGTACGTAGAAGCACGAGTTACAAGGGTTAATTTAACTCCCACCCCGTTTCCCATCTAGGTCGTGATTCACACCACTCCACTGATATAATGACACAAACTAACTTACCATAGTTTTATGCTGTCATAAATTACAAATACGGACATCTTTACTATAACGTAACGTAAGAAAACGCTCGAGGTCGGTCAACTGAAAGCGATCGTGCGTTGTTGTCGCGATTTCGTCCTATTGCGCAGGCTATAGAGGTTAAATCTGAGTGCCGTTTAACGTCCCGGCAAGTGCGGGCTGGCAGCAATCTGCACAAGCAGAAGCGAGGTGCTGCGATGGCACGATGCTAGCTCGACAAGGCATAGTGGTGCTTGAATCGGGAGCAGGAAGGGTTAGATTGGCGAAGGTGAATGGCATCGAGGATGTGTCGCGCGGCGGTTGCGGCGGCGCTCTTCCGGGGAAGGCGCTATCTCGGGTGCAGCGGGCGCCCCCCTTGGGCCACCACCCCCTCGTAAATAACGCGGGCTGGCGAGCCGGCGAAGCACCCGTGCCAGATTCTACAGCTAGAAACAGTTAAACGCTCATAATTTCGTGCTGGTTAAGCTTATCTTTGTCTCGTGTACGAAATTTCGCTTTGCCGTCCCCCTCTCGCGTTTTCGTGGACATATTTTATTTGTTGCAGTGGAACGTACTGTCGCGTCCGGGGCCAAAGTTATAATTGTCGTTCGACATACCTACCCACCGCTGCAGCTTCTGCATAAAGTTGCTCGGCGACGTTTACATTGTTCACATAACTTTGTCTGGTTAATGTTTTAAGTTTCCACACTTTACCTCATGTGAATTTTAATAAGAGCCATGCAAAGTGCTTGGCATAGTTACTTAGATATCAGATTTAGTTTCATTCTATGCAAAATACAGATAGTTAATAGTAGTAAAAACATGAAAATGGTATGCAAATAATTACCGATGTTTAAATAATTAAAAGATGATTAAATCCTTTGCTCCAAAATGTTTATTTTGCAGTCAAACGAATCTGAAAAGTAAACTGAAAATGAATTTAATCTAAGAGCCACTCTCTATTTTATTTATCACTTTTATTTAACACAAAAAGTATTCATGTTGTGAGTGGAAACTTTCCGTGTACGAGGCAAAGTTATGCATAAACCGTAGACGCAAGTTTTCATGTAGATATACACTGAAAAGGCATTCGAGTGGCGTGCGATAGTGGTGGGGGTGGGTGTTAAGCCGGTATCATCCCGCCTTATCGCCGCGCCGCGGTTTCATAATAATTTTAATACACGGTTCGAGTTCCGCATACTTTTATAAGCGCTTTTCGCCTTTCCCGACCGACTAGCGACACCCTCTTACGCCTTCAATCTCAACCTCGCTTTGCGTTGCCTGAACACACCCCGGGGGCTTTAGATTTATTTTGACATTTTATGTTTTTCTCGTTGTGTCTCGCAAAATAAGCGGATCTACGCCACCGTTTTAATTTGATTTGAATACTGTCTCAATTCTTGTTTTAGAAAAATGGTCTGTATAAACACTTTACAGCTTGTCACCATCATGAAAGATTGCTAAAATTCAAGGATTAAATGTACATTTAATGGCAGTGTGTAAATACTTGTTACGTGTCTTATTTCGATTACATTGCAATTTAGAAAAGTAACTTTTATGGTAAAAAAAATTCAATTATTTTACTAC
>DWKW01000366.1:0-17588 GCA_018250115.1 Doberes anticus | reverse complement strand
AAACAAAGCTGCACCTATTTCAGCCATAAAGCAGCAGTGTGAGACCTGCTGTATTTCGGTGTAGTTAGGCAGAAGACATGGGCAGGAGACATTCCAACTTAGTCCACAGACGGGACCTCAGATAGGACTTCTGTCCTAGTTGAAGTTTGATGAGGAGGTCCATGGGCTACAGTGACCACTTAACATCAGGTGGACTGCATACTCGTTTGCTATTTTGTGAGTATAAAAAATCGTTGAACTGAGCTAACTCTTCATAGTATTTTTTAAAGAATTTGATTTTAGAAATTTACTAAACCTTTTGAGTTTAATTATATTAAATATATTAATACTTACACGCATCGATAACTTATAGGCATCCTTACTTCTAAAGTGTGATTACACAGTTTTATAATTTTTTATATAGACCATTATTTTGGAATACCTTTTTTGAGACTGAGCTGGTTCTCCCCGCCCGCCTGAAAGTCGTACAGCGCGACAAATAATTGCGGGTCATCTTCCTCATGATGTGCCAGGAGGTTCTCTTTTGACGTCCATCTTTTAAACAAAGAAAATCCGCTGTAGCATCAATAAAATACATATGAAAACTTTTACGAAGCGGTAGACTAAATATACTATAATTAAAAGTTTAATACTGTTGGCATATCTGTTTAAATACATACATATGCTCAACTGTAGGCATACTTCATATCGATGCGCATTTTTACCCGAATACACGAATTCGATGTTAGTGCACATTATAATTATTCGTGTGGATTCATAGTAATATATGTTCTTTTTATATGAAACTAATGTAATGAATCGATTAAATAGAAAATCGATATTTTGATGAATCAAGTTAAGACGTCTGTCATCAGTCCTTATCGACAGATTGCATACACTAAAAGAGTTGTCGGGGGTATTTTGACTGATACTTGCAACATTATACAACTTCAACTATATGCTGTAATAATACCAGTATTATTTATTTATTAGATGAGATTTTTTTGATATACATATTATCAGAACCACTTGCCGATTATTAAGTTTTAAAAAATAAATTTAATTCACTAGAACCAGATAATTCAAGAATTAATATTTAGACATTGTACTTAATTAGTTAAGGCGACTACATATGCTAGCCGAATTTAAGCCAGCGCGAATCGCGAATCAGACGAATTTGGCAGAATGGCAGTGCATCCAAGTGTAGACTACACCACAATCATCTCTTGTACTTGTAAAGAGAGCGCATTTGACACATGCCTAAACCCGATAATCGTAATATTACAAGCGTCGGCAAGCTTTCACCATCACTGGCATCGACTTGGCTAGCATATGTAGTCAGCCAGCTTTATAAAACGGAAGGAAAGAAGGTAGCAACCTAGCAAGTAGCAACCTGTTGGCAGTGTCGAGGGGCTGCGGTGTGGCTGGCGCTGCGGCCGCACCCTCGCCATCTGGCAGATCCGGGATGTGCGGCAGCGGACGACTTTGGAGGAGCGCTTCTATAACAAGGAGAACACTGTGTTATGACCTGCCGCCTAGCAAATAAAATCAGGTTACAACGTGTATTGAATGTACACGAAAAAAATATTTCTGTTTACGGTGTAGGAGTTTGTATCCGGCACCCCAAAGGTATCCACAATCCATGATGGTAGCGTCTTATATTTGCGGCGACACGCTGCCGCAAGCAACAGCGTGAGAACGGCTATGTTTCGATATGAAAGGTGTGATTAGGCAGAAGACACTGTACAGCAGGCATTCCAACTTAGTACTCAGGTGTAGCAACGGATCCACATACGACCTGAGGTCTCAGAAAGAACTTCCGTCCTATTAGAGGGTCGCTGTGGGTGTCCATGGCCTGTGGTGACCACTTAACATCAGATGGTTTGCTGCTCGTTTGCTATTCTATTAATATGTAAATAAACATATGAGTATGTTACTTATTAACTGCCTGCTACAAATGGTGTAATTAGTGCTATAGTAATGAATACTCTTTATAAATATATTCAAAAAGCTTAGAAATGAACTTGCTTAGTACTTGTATTGTTAGACTTTAATTTACTGGCGAACCGCCGCGGCTTCGCGTGGGAGAAATTTACTAAAGTGACGTCTTTTGTTTAAAAATCGACGAACCAAATGGCGTCGTGGTCAACATGCAGTCTGCCGTTCGGAGGGGCCTGGGTTAGATTCTCAGAGGGGTAGAAATTCAAATGGCGTATTTAGATATCTGTACCTGGTCTGGTACCCAAGACACAGGGAATCCTATTTTTGTTTGCAATTTTACTGATCTGTTCACAAAATCTCATTTGGCTCAAGAGTATTTTAAATTCGGCAGGATTATCTAATTATGCAATAGCGGAAACACGTTATTACAGAACTATTCCACGAACAAGTAATATGGCTCATGGTATCCATTAAGGATATAAGTATAATTAATTCTCAATTATAACACGAAAAAGGATTCAGATCTAAAAACAAAATATAATATGCTACACATCCCCAATTAATGGACTCATTAGACGATAAAGCTTTGTTATTCGCGCGACTCAAAGATGAACGTTCGCGCTCTGAATAACACGATCATTTACGCACAGAAATCACAACTGGCACAGTTAACGCCTTCGCATATGTTTATTAGTCGTCTTCAATCCATTATTGTCCCACTGCTGGGCACGGGTCTTCTCTCAGAGATGAGAGAGTTTAGGACATAGTCCACCACGCTGGCCAAGTGCGGATTGGCGGACTTCACATGCCTTCGAGAACGTTATGGAGAACTCTCAAGCGTCGTGAGAAAACCCTCACGATGTTTTCCTTCACCGTTACAAAGATTGATAATTAATTCATAATATTAGTGTAATAATATAGTGGCTAAGTAAAAAAATTTTGAAACATCTACGTAAAAAGGGAATTAAAATTCGTTTATTTAAGCTTAATTGTTAACAAAAACTGACAAGCTAACAGAAAGTGAGTGATAAGCTAGTGGTTAAAAATGCCGACCGTGAAACCAAAACAACATAAAAAAAAATAACATTACACATTAAGAAACCACTAAATCATAACCGGGATTTATTAGTACGAGATTTGTTTGTTGTAAAAACAACTTGGTTTCAGAGCTATAACCAATAAAATACGACTTTAATTCAAAATAATTATGCAACAATATCGTGTGAATTCCAGATAAATTTGTTAACCACGTGAGTATTTATTCCGTTTTAAATAATTTTTATCAATGTTACTGGCAGCCGTAATTACACAAGCATTGCCGAGATCTCTTTATTTTCAATTCCACTGGGAAATAAAGTTTATGTTTCGTGCCATAACAAATATAGATGCAAGAGTTTTCTTGCTGGCGCATTCGAGTCTAGTTTTAATGAGGCAACATTTTAACTTGAACATAAAATACTTGCAAAAGAATTTCTGTGGAGACCGGAATATTTTTTATTTTTATATCCTACATGCTCGCGTCCCAAACATAACAATATCATGTGCACCAGCTGGATCTCTGCAATTCCACAGTTTTAATGCATAAAATATCGCTACCAAGATTTAGAATTTTAATTTTTTAAATGTAGTCTAGGCGGTCTCATTAAATGAGTGGTTCATTGACCTCTGTAATCCATACATTATGTTTTACAATATAACATGTTGGCAGTTTGTTTTAATGTAATAATTAAATTAAAGACAAGTCACAGACTCGATAGCGACAGTTCGGGAGGCTCGCCACATATGTACATCGCAGGCGAAGCACGACGCCAACGGACGGTGAATCACCTCACGTGTCGTCGGGAGAGTGATTGTAATTCTCATTATTCTACTGCCACTTTTGAATCACTAATACTCCTCCGAACCAGCAAATTAGTCCCAAAATACTTTAAGAAGTGGGCCAAATGCTTAATCCAAACGCTCAAAATTTATTTCAAAATGAACTTTCTTTGCGTAGGCTATAACAACAAGAACGACGTTTAACATACTTAACTACAATACATACATACGAACAGTGCGTATACTGTATGTTAATACAAAGATCTCATGGTTAAAATATTATTTATCTATGTTGTGTAAATATTAGGTACTAGGTCGCACGAATGGATCTGTAAGTTACGAAATTTAGTAAAAAAAGCAGCGGCATTTTTATTTTTTTTATTTATTTTTAAAGTGTGCAATAAATAAATAAAATCGTACAATATAATATATCAATATAGATTTATAATTTCCATACATATTGCAACTAGTCATGGAACACTGAGCTTTTCCCGACGCAGTAGTAGTCGATCAAAGGATTAATACGAGAGCTATTATATTGTAGGTGATGCTTGAATGGAATAATTAACACGGTCTTAGCCAGGAACCCGAAGCAATTAGCGGTAACAGTGGAATAACATTTCATTCATGTTATGATTAGCTTTGCAGAATAAACCTAATCTAATCCGAAGTCTAAAATAGCATTTTTATTTCACATAATTAGTTTTTCATTGTTTAACTACATAAAACACCCCATTTTTTAGGCGTTATTTTAAATCTGTAATATCTTCTTAAGTATTCATTTAAATGATATAATGTAAAATTAAATTCCGCCAGAAATTCGTTAAATGACCGGTTAACTCCCATGATTCGTTGTGTCTCCGAAGTCCTGCATCCGACCATCAAGTATTTTACTGGACCATGTCGAAATTACCCGACCAAACAAAAAAGCGTTTCTTTTGAACTGGTTTTACAAAAATATCGTACACCAACTGTTACGTTCGATAATAATTGTGTGCCGTGGGCTAAAACATTTTAATATGCTCCATACCACCACAAATGTTCATTGTAGGACAAAACAAAGAAAAGCACTTTGTAAAGATTGTTTGTGATATAATCGTCTGGAGAGAGAGAAAGATTCGTTTAAAGAAAATTAAAATGAAGTGGAAATAACCCCCTGGTAGTGCTGCACACACACCATTCAAAGTTGTTTAGCAAAAACAGCGTTCTTTGGTAGGATTACACAGAAGATAGTGACAAACAGGGTGTGTACTGATGTAAAAAAAGGACTATCACTGCGACCAATAAACAAGAAATTCAATGCAAAATACACGCGGATGTCAGTAAAGGATATTCGGGGAATATACTATATTTAGGCGCATTTCTATATTAGAAGACGGATCAATACTAAGAGCTAGGGACATGTCACGAAATACTAACTGTAAGTTAAGAATTTAACCAGTAGACCAAAAACTATAATACACTATAAATGTTTTAATTTGATTTAACGAATATGTATATTACTCGTTCTTAATTATTTGACCACATGCATTTCGAATTGAGTGATTTTAAAACCAAACAAACAATGTTGGTTATTTTATTTGCTTGTTATTATTAACTTAGAAAATTGCGTTTCTGAACGCTTCGGCCGTAAGTGAAACTTTGTTTAAACGTCACATATCTTAACTGACCAATGATATGAAACTATTGATGGTTAAGAATCTGGACGTCCCCCTTCGGTGGATATGGGTTCGAATGTAGTTTTTCGAAATTATTTGCATATTAAAAATTAATTATCTCTCTCCCTTAAACCTCACATCTCTTAGAAAAGAACCGTATCTTGTTACTACAAGCTACTGGTTGATGGTAATGATGATGGCTTATGTATTCTATAGGTTTGACTATAGGTTTGATTTTTATAAAGTGTAATATATATTTTAAGAGTTGAGGTAGTAATTAAAATGTAGTCCCTTTTCGATTAAAATAACCTGTGGCAGCGCTGTTTCTATATCGTTTATAATAGGCTTATGACTCGATCAAAGCGAGTGTATCCGGGAAGCGGGTCAGCGTGCGTCGGCCTCCGCCATCACACCTGATGGCCCCAATGTCAGCGATGTATGAAATCCTTTGTAAAACTGTACTGAAAGTATCGCAATTTTCTTTACTCATAAAAATCTATAAATTAATGACTTACCTAATCATCATCAACCCATTAACTCGCCAAAGCTGTGCACGAGTCATCCGGAACACATAAAAATGGTTTAGTCCACCACGCTGACCTGTTGCATATTGGATGCATATGAGTTACAAAAAGAAAATATGCATGCTAGGATTCGAGTCCAACCCCATCGGAGCGATAGGTCGATTTTGAAGTTAATATAGATGCATCGATTTGCTTTGTAATACACGCACGACGTGTGTACGGCGATTAATTTTATAACCTTTCTGCATTGTATTTGATTTATTTGCGTGAACCTACTACATAAACTTACAAATAAAATTTTAATTAATGAATGGCCATTAATTTAAGCACCCATCGAAATTGATAGTGATAGTTGATAGTCTACAGTTCTACACCGACAAATAAATTATAGTAAGTAATAGTTGTAACAGTTAGTTTCAAGTTTACAACTTTATAGTTGACTTTTTAAAGGGCTCCAGAGTCCAGACAGAGACTCAGATTTAGATGCAAGAATTAAAATCCTCGAAGATAAGGTCATTGGTCTGTAACCAGATGAGTTTCTGTAGCGATTCGAATCATAAGAACGAGTATAATTGAAACATCCCGTGCCAGCGTTATCAATGTTCGGTCAATGAGTAACGTATCCGGCACCCACCGCGCGAGATTCCGGGATCGACCCTCGACCTTGCTTCAAATGGATAACAAATGCAACTCTTCCATTGTTGTTTGTTTCTTAAACAAGTACTACGATATTTTTTTAATTAGGTATCCAATTCCGTCAAAAGTTAGTTAGTAAAGTACTTTACTAAATAGAAATACAACATATTATGCCTTAAATAAAATGGCTTAAAGTGCCAATGCAGATATATTATATTCAACATTTCCTCGTTCCTTTCACGAAGTTCGCAAAGAAAATAGCTTCGCGAACAAGTAGAGAATTTGAGATTGTCAAAGCCAAGAAATTGCATTCCCGGAAAAAAAACGACGGAATTAAAGTACTTCAATGTCACATCCAACGGGAAAAGATTCTTCAAAGGCTTTTCTACAGAAAAGTTCGCTCTTAGTTTTTAATAAAACTGCATTTTAACATTAAACTTTAGTCACGTCATTCATATTATTCTGAACAATAGAAAGTAATGAACTGACAAATAGTTACAAACCTTTGACGTAACAGGGCGTAATCGTCACACTTCATTAAAACGCGACATGTGTACGCAATACATGTTTCATATTTTAATATTCAGAACATAGCACCGATGTCCTTAGAAAATCATGTGTAGAAACGTTAGACATAGCTCGTAGTATGAGACATACCAGTGCATAATTAATATCCAATACCAATGCAATATTTTCAATTTAAAATATACACCGGAAAGTGTTTTTAAAAGAGCTAGTTTACATTTTTTCTCGTTTAATGGACGACAGCACATGTTTTGTCCATTCCGTGTCGTCGTAAGCTCACCAAGCAAACCCGCATTGAAATGAGACCAAGTAAAAGCCCTAAAGCTCTAGTTTCTCATTTCAAAATCTAAGGGATGTGGAAAACTGAAAAGAACTGCTGTTCGAACGAGCGACGGGAACGTATATTTCTACATCATAATAGGTAAAAGTGGCAACTTCGTGCTTTCCACACAGTTTGTACGATTTCAATATAAAAGGAAAACTTAATTACTATCACAGCAGAACTTTTGCTGGAATAGTGTTATATTTTTTCTAAATACCTTGCTTTTACGAAAACTCGTGACTATTTCTGAGGTAACGTTATTTACAGAATTTATCTATCCAAAGGTACCAGAGATTGATATCCAATATGGTTTGCGGATATGTCCAGTACGAAATTTGACTTTTTTGATATTACAAAATCATCAGATTCATCAGATTTGACAAAAAAAAAACATCTTAGATCTTAAACTGTTCATAAAGCAGTGGAAAGCAGTTGAGCTTTTAACTTTCGCTCCATGTAAAAATCATAACAAATAGAGTAACTGCGTATGTGTGTAAAAGACTTTTACCCATCGAGTAATTCGTAACACACACTTTTGAAAACTTCGTTTCATATTTCGATAATATGTACTCTCATTTGAGACCAAAACGATTTCCATGGCATGCAGTGAACACTGACTGCATTTTCATTTAACAAACAAAACTTGGTAATAAAACAGAAATACATATTACAACGTGTACACGATGAATACATCTATACTTATAAAATTGTCATTCCATTTGGTCAGTTTACATACATTATTATAGAAGTTAATAAACACATCTTTTTTTTAGATAATTATACTTCCACAGTTTAAATGCATATAGTTGGACTAAAATACTAAGAGTAATAATTTAAACAACTAATAATAATTAATACTACGATATCTTCGTACACCTCAACCTGCACCGCAGCAAACCCAGAGATAAAGCTTATCCTCTGTAGTACATAGTCATATACGCGGAACGTTAATTAAAATATCATCTGTTTTAATGTGTCGTCCAAGTTACAAATACAAGATCTCTTCAGACATTCTAATCAGTAACATTTTAAAGGTGTTAAATATTCCAGAAATGTTCCACTACCTACGGTTATATCACAGGCTCACTGTACTGTAAATCGATAACCTGTGTCAGTAGTGTAGAGTTTTCAAAGAGAACAGCGTGTGGCGACAGGCAGCGGCCTAGATAAACTTTGGACACCGGGGTAAGTTAATAATGCAGGCTAAATGCCAGCCGGGCATGAACACTACATACCGGATGTACTGAGCTAAAGCGTTAGGTATCACACTGTTAATATACATTTTATAGTATAAATGTTCAAATTTGTTCATTTCCAAACATTTCAACCATCCTTTGATGGCAGCTACAGGACAGAGTGCTACAGCTGTGTCTCTTGGCGGAGTTTTTTGGATTTTGGATGTTAAATGGTCACTAGAGTCCGTGGACATCCATATTCAACCTCAAGTAGGATCGAAATCCTATCAGAGGTCATACGTCATGCACGTGCTCATGAGCACTAAGTTGAAATGCCTCCTGTCCAGTTAACAGGCAAACAGGCGCAGCGGTGCCTCCGCCAGCAACGAGCTTTCGACATAAGATTATCGCCGTCTCGATGGTTCTAGCGACTTTAAAGCTGTCCACAAGAAATGGCCGAGATCCAGAGCTAGACAAAGAGCTTCGCTGGAAAAATGCATATAACTTATGTTTGACTTTTAGGCTCTCACAAGTGAGTTTACTCAGGTAGCGAGCGCGCAAGGTAACAGTTGTTAACCTCTCAACCGTCTTACTGCAAGCAGATACATCCTGATATTGCCTATGGAATTTCAGTCTTTGAGCAGGAACAACATATGGCGAAGAATGACTAAAAGACTAGTAGCTCGTGCAATTTTAATACAGACGATACGACATATAACAATCAGACAAGTGACGAGTTAGTGACTAGAAAGTGACTAGACTTGTCTTACTTTCATGACTGAATGACTATTCTTGCCAGTACGATTAGCCACTAATACTTTAACGATATTGGAGAACACAGTAAGACGCTCAGATAATCACTTTAAATGTACAGACCATTCCTGTTAATGATTTCAATTTTAACCCAATTTCCATCTTTCTGTCATTATCCAAAACATTTGAGCATCTTATACACCATCAACGTAATTCCTTCCTTAGCACGCACAATCTTTTGAATCGTTAAAAATACGGTTTGATCATAGTACTTCTGCTCTGCTGAAAATCACTGATTAAATTCATTTTTGGATCGAATACAAGCAGTTTACAGTATCAACTTTTCTTGCCTTTTACTGCAGTCATCCTTTTCATTTAATCCTTTGGCAAACAAGCAACATTCACTACAATGCTGTGTTAATGCCTATCGGACACTAGTGGTGGAAATGGCGAAAGAAGACTTAAACTTGTACTCACAAGGACACATGTATGCGGGTTTCCTGCTAAAAAAATACAATTCCATGGCATCAAAGAACCACAGCACCGTGGAATGTTAGTGAAAGTGTGGAGATCTTGGGAGCTGACACAATGAGTTACGTACCTTGGTGACCTTAACAGAGCGAAGCAATACTTCACTTCAGTTCAATTAGTGATGGACGTTAATTATTAGCTGCAAAGTCTTTATTTTATGACTAAATCATTAAGTGCGCCAAATTCTATTTGTTAAATTATAAAAGGAAAGTAAAATATACATTTAAACAGAAAACTATAGCCTTAATAAATATGTTTCTTTGTAAATTAAGGTGGATAAAATTATGACTTCGGAGAAATTAGATTAAAAGACAAGCAGAAATTGCTTTCCTCTAGAGGATTTAACTTGTAACGATTATGCGCTAGCTTTTGCGATAAAGAGGAATGCCGGACTAAATCGGATTATACGATAACGACAAAGTTGCAGCAGAATTGAGTTGAGTAGACTCTTTTTACGTTATGCAGGATCATGCGAAGCCCGTTTAGTATTGAAATGTGTTATCTTTTTTATATTTATAGGATAGCAAACGAGCATTCAGGTAACCTGATGTTAAGTGGTCACTGCAGCCCATGGACATCCACATCAAACCTCCAATAGGACGGAAATCCTATCTGAGGTCGTATGTAAATGCGTTGCCACTCATAAGGACTAAGTTGGAATGCCTCTTGTACAGTGTATTCTGCCTAACCACACCCTCGAAACCGAAATACAGCTCACACTGCTGCTTTACAGCAAAACTAAAATTACCTATGAAATTTCTGTCATTATAGAATCGTCTAAAACATTTTTCTACAAAAAGTAAATAAAATACTGAAAATTTACTCAACACACTTTTGCCATTTTAAAAATAGGCTTCCTTTAGAAACCGGCTACACAATGTCATAAAGGAAAATATTTCAATGCATTTTTATGGCTTGATTTGTTCTGAAATTGTTCTCTCGCTCTCGATATTCAGTAAAAAAAGAACAAATTGATGGTGGTAGAGCCTTATGTCAAAGGCTCGCCTGAGGCGACACCACTGCTATACCTATTTCTGCCGTAAAGCAGCAGTGTGAGAACTGCTGTGTTTCGGTTTGAAGGATGTAGTTAGGCAAAAGAGACTGGACAGGAGGCATTCCAACTTAGTCCTCTGGAGTAGCAACGCATCCACATAGGTTGTATGTGATAGGATTTCCGTCCTAGTTGCAATTTGATGTGGATGTCCATGGGCTGCACTGACCACTCGTTTGCTATTCCGCTTGAATAATAATAAAAACATCAGCAGGAACAACATAACAGACTAAACTCGTAGCTCCCGTAGTTTTACGACAGTCGACGAGACAGGTGGCATGTGTGACTGAAGAAAGTGACAAGTGTCGCCTGGTTGATGGTAAGCTTATCTTTTTTTAATGACCTGTTCACAGTAGGACTCTGCACTAATACTTAAGCGAGAAATGCCAACACTTATACGCCACAGTCACAAATTACATCTCTGACTCAATTTTCATTTGGTTTGTTTTTTAATCATTCACATTCCACATTTCATTATAATTATCAACTTCATACGGAAACCCTTCACGAGCTGAACCAGACGTATTACGAACTAAGCAGAGGTAACCTTTGGAGATTGCACAAATATATATTATAACAAAATACCGATTTAAATAATCCAATATTTAGTGCCCCATTGTCGTACATAGGTACACCAGCTACTTAAAGAGTAATTACGAATAGTCCGGCGGGACTGCAGGAGTTGGTCGGAAAGAAAGCGAACGCGTAACGTGACCACAGTCCGCGTGGGATCTCGTGTCTAACCGGTCCTAGTTATTTAGGGCTTGTAGTACGAATAAGCTAAAGCCAATACTTAAGATTGCACAAATACTATAGGGAAAATCAAAGAATCAAATCTAGATAGAAGAATAAATTTATTTTGACTTTGGAATAATGATAATAATTACAACGCAGGTAAGCTTAAAGCAAGTTTTGAAGTGCTAAACCATGGGCTTGATTTCTTCTGGAAAAGACACCCGTTTCCTTATCTCCGGTAGTCGGAGCGCAGACAGAGAGGAACGGGCCACAACCTCTGGCTTATCTGAGACAGCGGACCAAACTGTTGTAGCTCACTGGGGTTTATTCCGTTAGGATAAAAATCGGAATCTTCTACTCAATGGGAGCCCAACCAGAAAGCGGCGAGTAACCACCTACCTTAGATCGTTTTCGGATATAAACGGCAGGTGTCCACAGTCCCAATAGCCCTATTTACATTTACGAGTCCCTCAAAAGACAACCCCCATAGCTCCAAAATACACTAATTATTTTTTTCCTCCACAACAGTTTTTGTATACCTGGCGGGGACCTACCTCAGCTATTTATAATTGTTCAATTGAAGTTGGTATCTGCCACACGTATACCATATTACACACACTAAAATATCTCAAAGGTTACCATACGTGTTGGATCTGTTTCCTCACACAAGCCTTCCAAATGACCCGGGGCCCCATATCTTAAGCTCGTGAAATGTTAACAGACAGAAATAATGATAACTATAATCATATTGTAATATAAATTGAAAAACCTGATAGGTAGCATAATATTATTTACACTTGTCTATTTCCACTTTTTTTTCGAAAACCTGGCAACCCTAGAGTAGCACCTCTCGGCGTGCGCTCTATCATGCAAACCAATCTCACATTGTTATCGTATGCTTAAAATAATACCACGCCGTGAAACAGGACTAGCGGACTGGGAATGTTGTCACTACGTGTTACAGTTCCAGTTTATGATTTTTTCAGTTTACTATTGTTCATCAGTATAAAATACCACATTCAAGATACTAAGTATGTTCATGCTTATCTCTTGCGCTTCATACGCAAAACATAATTACAGGCGTAAATATATTACGATAATAAAAATAAGACCACACCTCTCACTGTCCGACTGAAATTGTTCAACAATCCTTCTTGCACTTTGCAACTACCGAAGTAGTCGTCTCACTTAAACAGTAGACTTACAGCAGCCCCAATATACTGCGCCAGCCATTGATTAATTTAACAGAGGACTTGCCTAAGAAGTGTTCAAAGTCCTTGGTGTCGCTGCTATACCATAATTATATTTTGAATTATCTAACTAAGATAATTCAACCATAGTATTACTTAATAATCTTCGGTAGCAGTCTATGTTATTAATGCTACAATAATTAAATCGTAGGTTAACTTTAATGGCACCAAAGTACATAATCAATCGTTTTTCAGTAATCCTTAATTAAGATAAGTGCATTCATACGTCCAAACATTAGATAGAAATCGAATAAATGCTTACAAATCGCAGGAAACGAACGGCCTTTACGTTTCTACTTAGGAGAACGATTAAGTTACATTTTCTATTCGACATTAAAAAAAGAGGAACACTGATACCTCGTTATATGACATTATATCGCTAACTGTATTAATTAAAACGAAATCTATACAAGAAGAGCTGACTCATCATATTCCAGCCTGAAGGTTATTTATGCTGAAACAGAAACGTGAAATTTGGAGAGTATGTATTTTTGTTTGGATGTATACTAATGGAGTTTCCCCGCAATGGCCATGAGGAAGTTGATAAGCGTTCATAACCTGTTCTGACACCTGCTCGGCATGAACGCTCATTGCTCGTCTATCAGACAACCACAAAGAGGATTATCGTTTTCCATGTACTAATGGATCATTTCAATTTACGAATTACAGTGCAATTCCACAATAACGCTCGAGCACAAAAAGCTCACTCTCAATTTAATAATGCCATGTTTTCATCGACATTTTCATGTTACCAAAACTATTCCGCTAAAAATTTATAGACAGATAGATTTATAACTATATTAAAAGCACAAAATAGTCAATTAAAGTAACAATTAACTAACTAAAGTAAAAATTTCAGTACAAATATGTTTATGTACCTGTAAAATAATTTATATCGTAAATCCTATACAGCAAGTAATGCAACGTACGTATGTTGCAATTTTGTTGACGTAAAAGTTGTTGGAAATTTATCAGGATGTTTAGTCATGACGACCTTTTGATGAAGATTAGTTGCTGTACGAGATAATTGTATTTTTGTTAAATCCATTATATCGCTGAGTGTCCAGAAGCACATACATATACACTACGAGTATAAGAAGCAAAAAGGGGAATGAAACCGTTTCTGTCGAGGCGAAAGTGGATTGGTAGCGTGGTTGAATCGATACTGTTGAGATTCAACCGCGCGTACGTATCAATAAGCATGCGTCATTGTGTCAAAATATTCGCTCGTCCGCAGCCACGAATCCATATTGAGGCTACACTCAGCGGAACATTACGTGGAGTCCACACGCCAGAGTAATATCAACTACAATTTTTTTTTATGAAACTCTTAAAGAGAAACATGGAGGGTCGCATTACGAACGGTCGATTGTATCGCTTTTTTATATTAACAGAATAGCAAACGAGCATGCAGGCTACCTGATGTTAAGTGGTCTCTGCGGACCATGGACTTCCACATCTGAGGTTGTATGCGGATGCGTTGCTACTCCTGAGGACTAAGTTGGAATGCCACCCGTTCATTGTATTCTGCCTAACCACACCCTTCAAACCGAAACACAGCAACTCTCACATTGCTGCTTTACGGCAGAAATAGATGCTATATCATCTTGATCGCTTATATATCACTTCTTATCGCTATAGAATCTTCGATCGAAAGAAACTTAACGTATTCGCAAAAGTATCAGAATCTGTATATAAATCTTGATTTCTTATTATTTAAGAAATTTGGTGGATATTTTAGAATAAAAAGTTTCTTATAGAAGTTGAAATGACGTTTCAATAGATCCCTACTACCTAATAATAACTAAATAATAACTTTCGCCATTGAAAATATTGTTAAAACCCGAAAATAAGTTGTTTGTAAGTTGAACCAGCCAGCTGTCATCTGAAGTTTCTGTAACTTTCCTTCGAGTACCTACCTATAATGATGTGAGTGAAATATTGAATGGTAATGTGCAGAAAGTTGCATAAGATTTATGAATTACTTTTTATTTTTTGTTTGTGTATTGTACATCATCAACCTTTGCGTTAGAGAGATTGAAATATACTCTTCGACGACCGACAGAGAACTACATTTCTAGATCTCAATTACTGTATAGAGAAGAACACCACGACGAAGGATTTTAAAGCTTTGTAACAAAAACAGTAATGTTTCTATGCAAACATGATAGCGAGTGAAGCCATATGACAATAACGCGTCATATAATATGCAGAACCACACGAAATGTTTGCAGCTCAGATTAAATTCCGCAACCTAACAGCAATGGTTCCATTTGGAAATTAGATTTGCTCTACACACAAACGAAATTTGTGTGTAACTTTGTGACAGAATATAACGTATATCAATTTGCGTTATTAAATTCTTATATGTAACAACTTAGAATAATAAAGTTTAAGTTAAGGACGGGCTAATTTCAAGTTGATAACTATCTTTACACGTAATATGATATTAATATGTATAAACACTTTATAACGAAACAGTCTGAGATTCAGTTAGTCAGAAGTTAAAGTGACAGCAAAACATTTCTAGGACATTTATTTGGTTATTTTGATTAACTGTACGTATTATTTAATTTCGGTAGGGTTGTGATAACCATGTACAAGTAATTTGATATATAGATTATATTAGAAAAACGTTATATCATACATATATTTAGTAAATGTTATTTACTATACATAGTTTTAAACCAATAATAATCCAGTCATTATTGACAATTTGACGTTTCTGCGCTTTAACAGTTCATTAAAACTATCTCAATTTAATTAATAGTCATCTACCCTATTGCTGTGTACACGAACTATACGTAACAAAGACTAATGAAAGTTGATTTAATTTCAAAGCAATTGTTTATTTACAATCTAATTGAGTTTGATGTATTCTCACTGTAGTCCGATCGATCACTATAGTGGTACAGATAAATAAAGCATACTGGCCCGTTTGCATTAGGTCTGTGACAGAATACGCCGATCGATTATAGATATAACGATTCTTATTGTTCCGAAAAAACTCTTAAGAGTAATTCCTGTTCAAAATAGTAAACAATCGACGCTGGTTTGTAACCGAATACAGCCAACCGAATTACAAAAAACACCGCAACCGGATTGCGATGGTGTACTCGTAAGAACCATATATGTACATTAAAAGTCTAATTCGATATTGGTACTATCACTTTCTGTGCAAAAAAACAAAATTTTTCATCTTGATCAATTAAACTTCAGTAAAGCAACAAAATAATGCAAATACATATAAAAAAGAGTAATGAGAAAAAAAAGGGCGAAAAACTAAGAGGTATTCTATATTACATACAAAAGATGGAGCTTGCTTTTTCTTTACATTTAAGATGTGAGTGAGAACTTGTATAAAATTGAATGTAGCAAACATCGTTACTCTTTGAAGAGCTTATCGATCGGACACAAGTCGGCATATAAAGGTTGGTGCGAGTCAGACCGAGCACCTCGTTGGAGAGCTCTACTAAGTCCGCCACATAGTCGAGTTCACAAAAGAATTATAATCATTATTACCCGCTACAAGGGCAGCATCGGGTCGAAAATGACCAGTTTTTGCAGTTCTAAAATCGTCTTGATACCTTTGGATAAAGAGTAATCACTAACAAGGTACGCGCTGGAACGCCGCATGGAATCAAACTATTTATTTTATGTAATGAACTGTATTTGACGTACTCGAATTATCTTTGGTTGTCTTCAAAATATTTGAGTAACCAAAAAAAACTAATATTCGTATAATAATAAATCTTAATTTACTATCGTAAACAAGAAATTCATAAAAAACAGGACAAATGCTTTCCTTACTTAATTTGTGTTTTTTTATAAAATTTATTTGTTTTTGCCATTGCTACGTCATGCATACCAAAACATTTTCTGTAAATGTAATAATTTATACACCTCACTTGTAAAAATCGATCCACTAATTGAGTTGAGAGTGTAGAGCATTACACTCTTATGGAGTAATTGCGAGGACAGGCGAGACAAGGTCAACAAAGGCTTTTAAAAGTTAACAGAACTTTCCACTTTTCCGTCGACGAACGATATTCAGCTGAAAATAGGAATAAAGTGAGGTTAAAAATCTAGTCCCAGTATCTCGTTTCTCCTGACCCGACACAATGGCTCTTACACTTGTGCCCTGAAAATTCCGGACTTCGGAAATCCAGACTGATCGCAAAGCTCGCTCTACTTCACCTAGCATCGAGGAGAGTGCAGTGTTAGCATAAGAGGGAAAATTCAAACCACATATTGAAACATACATAGTAAAAGACTGATTTTGTGTATATTGAAAACTAATTCTATAATGTCCTGAAGCTCACTAGGGCATTTATTTACCTTAAACAATGCGAGATTAGATGTATCTATCTATGGCTTCGCCTCCGAGTAGGCGTCAAAAGTTAAGCATTCGTAATTTACATATATGTATGTATATATCTACATATACATTACAATGTAATTTGTACATGTATATACAGGGTGACTTGTAATTCGACGTATTCCTCTTGGGATGTGATAAAACAACTAATTTCCCGCAAAATTCACCATATTGTCCATAGTACCAAAGAGGCTCGTTATCGAGATATTTAATATTTTCGGTATTTTTAAAAAACACCCGAATTAACTACAAAAAAATCAATAAATAAAAAACTAGTGTTTTGAATTAAGTTGTTTAAATTTTAATCGGTTG
>DWKW01000365.1:0-17593 GCA_018250115.1 Doberes anticus | reverse complement strand
TTATTGACAATAGAGCAAAGTGATGTACTACAGTTTTATAGAGGACATCAATATCTATAAAAATGTCCGCGATACCACATGTCTAACGCGGGTGAAACCGCGAGGCACTGCTAGTAATATATAAATATTCAACTGTCATATAAAGATGGTACGCTACATAAATCGAAACATTCTACTGTCACTGTCAGCCTTGTAGCGTAATAAATATTTGTTCATCGTCACTTAGTCATATAAATCCAGATGTTTTTAATTCATCATCAACCCATTATCGTCCCATCGCTGGGCACTGGCCTTCTCTCAGAGAGTTTAGGCCATAGTCCACGAGTTTTTCCTTCACCGTTAGAGCTCGTGATAATTTCTAATACGCTCATAAATTCGAAAATTTGTTATCAAATTATATTTCGAAAAATAGAGGTGCTTCCCAGTGTTCGAACCCCGACCGGAGCGAATGGTCGGAGTTCCTTAACCACTAGGCTATCACTCACACTTTCATTTACAATTAGGTATCTACAGCACGTTATCTTTTTTAATTTTATTGTACAACATGATTTGTAACAATTCCAGTACCTCGCGACATAATGGAGCGCGGACGCGACCTGGAGCAGGTCCTCAACCAGTACATGAACTTCGTTAAGCCTGCATTTGAGGAGTTTTGCCTTCCGGTGAGGAAATTATTTACTTTATTTGTGCCGCTGTGTCTTTTTTAAATTTAAATTGCGAAGCAATTGTATTTGGTTGGGTTTGCAAAGGATGATGGATTATTAAGGTTGTTTTATATTTGACGACACTAATGGCATGGTTGTCAATATGCCGGTCTGTCGTTCAGAGATTTATTGTTATATATCTCTTCAGATTTAACTATTGTTTTTAATAAGCCAAATGTTAGCGCCAGCTGGACGGTGCTAAGTATTATTGATATCGCTTGTCCAGTGTCTTTTGCCTAACCGCACCATTGAAACCGAAACACAGCGGTGCTCACACAGCTGCGTTACGGCGGAAATAGGTGCACTGGTGGTGCCACCGCAGTCGAGCCTTCGACAGTTCTAACCTTGACAAAATTACCGTAAGGTAATCATCCGTAAGGATGTCTTAAATAAATGAATTCAACCAAATATTCATACAAGCTATTGTAAAATTATTACAGACCAAGAAGTTTGCTGACGTCATCATACCACGAGGCGCGGACAATTTAGGTAAGACTTCTTCCCTGTTCATATTTTTTACTTTTAGCACATTTTTATTCTGTAGAAAAAAAAATGTGTTCTATTTTAGAAATTATACCTAATAAGTGGGAAGTTGCCAGTGCTAGGCGTAGGACGACACGAATTGTTTTTACTCATGGAGCATTGTAACTGCATTACATTTTTTTATTTATTTATATTAACAGAATGCAGTAAACGAGCATGCGGGCCATCTGATGTTGAGTGGTCACTGCCGCCCGTGGACATCCACAACAAACTTCAATTAGGGCGGAAGTTCTATCTAAGGTTGTCTGTGGATACGCTGCTACTCTTGAGGACTAAGTTGTAATGCTCCGGGTGTCCAGTTTCTTCTGTATAACTATACCTCTCAAACCCAAACACAGAAGTTTTTGACGTAAGACTTGTCATTTACATGCGACTTGTCAAAAAGTCAACTATATTGATATGTAGAAACCAGCTGTAACCAGCCACGCGCTTTTGGGGCTGTGTCAGAATTGAAAAAAAAAATATTTTTCGAAAAAATATATTTTTTTTTAATCGAAAATATTCGTTTTATTATTATTTTTGTTATGGAGTAAAACGTTATCTTGAATTTTTTTTACATTTTGAATGCATATAAAAACACGCGCGTATCCTTATACAAAGTAGTATCGAATTTTTTTAAGCAATCGGTGTTAAACTTGAACGAGATCAGCATTTTTGCACAAACAAACACTAACATTTATTTATATAGATATCGACGTATATCGACAGAAACGAGGTAAGTATAATCTTAACAACAAGGTCATAGCCACTGCAATGAGAGCGCACTAGCAACCATTCACAAACAAAAATAGCAAAAAAAAAATTTTAAATTTAAAAAGAGAATGAGACATCTTGCAGCGGCTATGCCCTTGACTAGCTGCTAGACTATAATGAACTCTACCGCGCGTTGCGTAAAGTCGATTTCTCATTGTTGCAGTGGCTATTGACCTAATCGTGCACCACATATGGGATATTATGTACAAGAAGCGACCGGTGAAAGCGGTGAACGGGTGCAACGGGCACCTAGACGTCGACGAGGCCAGCGGTCGGAGGATGTCCGGCAGTTCCGAGGACACGCTCAGCCGATAGTCGCCGGCAATCTGTGGCCGCTGACCTTGAGCAGAGGTTGGACGTTCGGGGATCTGAGGTTGACAGTCGGCAACGTTTCACGCTTCACGCAACTAAGCACACGAAGACAATAATCCATAGCGATATGTATCACCGTAATACAATCGACTCACCGCTGCATGTCAAAGTACTAGTAGACGTCGTGTAGGAAACAATTTTGCGACGGGGCCGAAGCGCTGTAAGGGTGCAAGTTTATCTAAAAGTTCTATTTTTCCCGGTCATAGACGTGAAATTTAGTATTTAGACAAGTAAGAAAAGTACTGTAATGATTTTCGAAACCGCGGGGAGCGCCTAGTACTTAATAAGGGCGTTCTTTATCCGTAAAGACGTAAAACGTTCGATATTGAATTATACACAGCTTAAAGCATATCCCAAATAGACAACAGTCCCCGTGACAGCCAACCTAAGCTTACAGAAAGCGTTCTACTTAAAATTTAAATGCTTAACTCTGATTGGTCGGCGTCGGCGCGTCGAAACTTTCCACCAATCAGAGAACGCTGTCGATCGGTCAGCGGCCACAGATTCAAGTGCGACGCGAGGTGTAACGGACCTCGAAATGTCGACTTCTTTATGTTGTAAATGTGTGAAGGGCGCACGGTGCGTTAGTAATACAACTTTTGTTGATTAACTGTCAACTGCATTATTATCATGTTTATCAGGCAGAATGTACAGGATGGATGACCAAACTTAGTCCTAAAGAGGGGCTCAGGTAGGATTTCAGACCTATTTGAGGTTGGATGTTGATGCCCATGGGCCGCAGTGACCACTTAACATCAGGTAGTCTGCATGCTAGTTTGCTACCCCTTTAATACTATTAAATAATTTGAGTGCGGTAGAGTCTCATGTCGAAGGCTCGTCAGCGGCGGCACCACCGCTGAAACTATTTCGGCCGCAAAGCAGCAATGTGACCACCGTTGTGTTTCGATTTGAATGGTATGTAGACAGAATACACAGGACTTTCCAACTGAGTCCTCAGCAGGAGCAACGAAATCCAATTTTATGTCCGATCTGGATGTCTACAGGCCGAAGTGACCACTTAACTATTCTAATCTATAACTTTGCTATTCTTCAAATAAAAAAAATTAAAACAAAATTGTATAATAAGCCATGGCTTGCCAATACATGATGGTATCATAGACATTACTGGTACATGGGTGCAGTGGGATTAGTTCTCGAAGGTTAAGTAAAGAAAAGGTTAAGTTAAGAAAAAAGTTCTATCACTAACTGCCCAGCCCTTGACTCTTTAAGAGCGCACGCTAGTATCATACAGGCGTTTGTGTACATTCGTTTTGTTTGTCGTGTTTTGTAAGCAACACTACACTTGGAAATACTACAGACAGCGTATCGACAGACATCGTAAGCAGAACTTGTGTCGTCTGTGGTCGAAATTCGACTTTTATATATTTGAAATAATGGAAAGCAAGGCTCGCCTGCGGCGGCAACTCCGCGACTATTTGTGTCGTATAACAGCAGTGTGAACTCTACTGTGTTTCCGTTGTAGGGTTAGGCAGAATACATTGCACAGGAGGCGTTCCAACTTAGTTCTTAGAAGTAGCAACGCAGTGACGTTCTCAAAGGCATGAAAGGCCGCCAATACGTGCTTGGTCAGCGGAGTGGACAATGGCCTGACCCACCCTCTCTAAGAGGAGACTCGCGCTCAGATTCTGAGATAAGGTTATCGAAGGCGTATGAAGTCCACCAATTCGCACCTCGCCAGCGTGGTGGACTATGGCCTGAACTCCCTGTCTGTGAGGAGACGCGCGCCGAGGTCCTCCACAAGGTAATCAAAGACATATAACGTCCGCCATACCTGACCCGAGCCCAGCAGTGGTTCTTTTTGTTATCACGATGAACCTTCCGTCTGTCGATATGTCTGACAAATACATAACTTGTTATTTAACTGACTGTCTTCTATGCTCTTTAAGTATAGACATAAATAAAACCAGAGCACAAACATATATGGACATATACATAGACTGAATTTCGACAAATTTGCGTGCGTCGTACGCCTCCAATATGTACCTTTTCAACCGGCTCAAAGCGATTGTACAACTTTTTTTTTAATTCTCATTTTTATTAACAATTTTAAGCCACGATTAACTAATCGTTGTTTGATTTAATTATCACCTTTAAAACATTTTCTGGATTTTTGTTGTTGCATCGGTAAGATATATGGTGAGAGATCGGTAAGGTTTGATGGTGGTGGAGCATTATGTGGGAGGATCGCACGCGGCGGCACCACCGTTACACCTATTTCTGCCGTAAAGCAGCAGTGTGAGAACTTGAGTGTTTCGGTTTGAAGGGCGTAGTTAGGCAGACGACACTGGAATAACAACGCATCCACACACAACCTCAGGTGTGGATGTCCATGGCTGCAGAGATCACTTAACATCAGGTGGCCTGCATGCTCGTTTGCTAATCTGCTAACACAAAAAAAAATATGCACGATCGTGCATTTTACAAATCATTCACGAGACTCACGATCGAGCATATACGTTTACAAAAAAAAAACGTAAATGAGTTTTTTTTTTCTATTTTATAAGTGAGCATAAAAAAGATGGTTAAAAACAGACTTAAAAATTCGTATGACCGGTTGTAAAGGGATATTCAAACCTACGTACAGTTACGTACCGCTTAGTTTAAGATAAATGTTATATATAAGGCTGATATGCGAGTAGTTTAAGATTACTGTGTTGATAATGTTCATCGAGCGATATTCCTGTCATATAAACAGTGCTAACATTGACTGCTAGCTTCGTGCTAACATTGACTGTAGACAATATAAGATTGAATTTTAAAAAAGGTTATTTTTGGGAAAGGGAATAATAAAGGCGATGAAGTTTAATATATATATCGAATGTCGTACTCACAGATCATATTATTATAGTGAATTGTATAGTGAGGCACTGCACAAAATAGTCGAGTGTTACTGTGAAAAATTTCTTCGGAATTCCTTTTTTCGTTTCAAAATCGAAATGTGATTTTAAATCAGATATCGATTTTTTTTTGTAAATCGATATTTTCGAAATTACTCTTCAAATATAAAGAGTGTAACACATTTCTTTGTTGTATAAGACACAGCTATGAGAAATCCTTTGAACAATCTCAAGTGACCTTACCAATTAATTTTTATTTGTTTATGAACTCTACTGTGTGACCTAAAGTTAGGATACAAAGAGCAGATTTAATGCCTTCCGGCATTCTCCACCCTGGGTAAGGGTGGTAAGAAAATGTCTTGCATGAAAGAAATCAATGAAAGAAGACACTGGACAGGAGGCGTTCCAGCTTAGTCCTCAGGAGTTGCAACGCGTCCACATACAACCTCACAATACCTCCGTCCTAGTTGAGGTATGATGTGGATGTCCATGGGCTGCAGTGACCACTTAACATCGGCGGCCTGCACGCTAGTTTGCTACTCTGTTCAAATAAAAAAAAAAAAATCGAAAATACAAAGTGAGAAAAGAATATTAAAATAAAAAATCTAAACATATATACTTGTGTGCCTTCAATATCTAAAAAGTATTGACCAGATCCTGTAAATTTTGTTTTAAAATAGTAGTAATTTTATCGTAAGGATTTTCTTTATTAAACAGTATTTTTTCAAGTCAGACATTCGCACAATAAGAGTTAAAACACTGTGCGTTCAATTGTGTTCAGTTAAGCATTTATATTTAACCAGTGAATGAGTTGAACCTTATTTGTAACGAAAGGTCATTTTTATTATTCCTTTATTCATAATTCACCGGAATAATTTCACACGATACAATCGAAGTCGGTCGATTTCCTTTTAGACGTTTCCGCGTTGTGTTCTAACGGCGCGTTTACATTGTACCGGTGACAGAACGTTCCAACCGCGTTCGGCCTGAACGTAATCATTAACCGAATATGTTAATTTTCGGATCGGTGATCGAATATTGACTTATAAACATTCGTCCCGCCGAATAATCTCTTGTAGTTATCGCTGTGGGTATCGAAGACAGACGAATTCGTTTGAAACCGACTGCTGCCAACCGAATGGACTCATACTCGTCGGTGACTACAAACGGATGAATGTAAACGAGCCATTAGTCGAAAATACTAAGGAGACGTCCATTAATTACGTGAGGTGATTTTGTTGATTTTCTGACCTCCCCTTCGCCCTTGAAGAAATGACGTGAGATTTGGCACGACTCCCCCACCCCCATTCCAATCACTCATGAGATTTTCAAAATGCGTATTTTTCGTATAAATACGTAAAAGTTGTCCTTGATTACATTGGAGATATAAAAAAAATGCTTGATTATTTTTATTCTATACGAGTTAAAACTAGCTTTTAAATTACTTAACAACCTAATCTACAGTAACAATTAAAGAAAGAAGATTTTGATGACGTGATTTTTTCCGAGATCCCACTCTCCCCCACGTGAGATTGGCTGAGACTCGTCTCGACCCCCTTCCCGCCCTAAAGGTCTCACGTAATAAATGGACGTCGCGTAAATAAATTATTAACAATGGTTATGTTGAATAGCATAGAATTACAATTCCTGTCGCTCGCCATTACGCAATCATCGTTCAGAGATAATAATTTAAATCGAGTTCTTTACATGCAAGTCAGATCTCCTACCGAATTCCAATAATTATATGTGATATAAAAAAAATTGATAAAACGAAATAAAAAATACAAAACACAAAAATGTATCTTAAGAAAAAATATATCATAGCTGTTGAAAATATTATAATAATTAGAATAACGTAATATTGCTTCATTTATATTCAGCTGTAATGCACGTATTCGTTTAAAAATTAAAAATCTGAATGTAACAAATGATTGTTCTTTGGAATCAACTTAAGTATTAAAAGCGAACTGCATTACAAAATTTTATCTTAAGTCGAATTCTTGCGTCTACCTGTCAAAAATATATAGCGTCAGCTTCTTAGCTTCGTCATGTAGGTAAATAATTTTGGTAAGAGATGGCAACGAATTTGAAATATTCTAGATTTGCTCTAGTTTCGTTATTATCATCAACCCTTTATTGTCCCACTGCTGGGCACTGGTCTCCTCACAGATGAGTGTTTAGGCCATTGTCCACAGCGCTGGCCAAATGCAGATTGGCTGACTTCATATGGAACACATTATAGAGAACTCTCAGGCGTGCAGGTTTTTCTCCATGCGCAACTGAACACTAATGCGTGATTAGCAAAATTAAAAAAAAACAAGACAAAAGACTAAAATATCCATTGCATATTAAAATAGTTTTTTTTTTCCTTAAACGATATCAATAAAATTCAGTTTTCCTTTTGTATCTAGTTCCGTAATAGTACATGAAACATAATTTAAAATTTTTGAAAAAAAAAATCAACATACATGAAAAAATACCATTCGCTTTAACGGTGAAGGAAAACGTCGCGAGGAAACCTGCACGCTGCAGAGTTCTCCGTAACGTTCTCAAAGGCATGTGAAGTCCGTTAATACGCACTTGGCAAGCGCGGTGGACTACGGCCTAAACTCTCATCTTAGAGGAGTCCCACGCCCAGCAGTTGGACAGTAATGAGTCGACGATATTGACGACGTTTTTCATATCTTAATCTGATTTGTATCTTTCTATGTCGTAACAGTGAACGTTACATCTTTTATTAAAACTTAATGTTTTAATTGCGACGAAATTAATGAAAATAAGTTTGAAAGCGTGTACCGGGAACGTTGACCTTTAGAAAATAGTTAGAATTAAGTTTTGTTTACGTTTTTAGTCTGTAGTTTTACGGCGTTAACCTTGTTTCTCGTGAAACAGATTATCAAACTGCTATCCTGTTGTAATTTTTCCCGAAGTCCAGTGAGTTTTAGTCTAAAGCTTAGACTCTAAGCGAACGTTCGCGTAAGTTAATTGGTATGATAAGTGATTAGTGGGTTGCATTGTTACAGTAGTGAGAACGTTATACCCAATGTATAGGCATTTTGGTGGTGATAGTCTTATGTCGAAGGTTCGTCTGCGGCGGCACCACCACCACCGGCACCCATTTCTGCCGTAAAGCAGCAGTGTAAGAACTGCTGTGTTTCGGTTTGAAGGGTGTAGTTAGGCAGATACACTGGACAGGAAGCTTTCCAACTTGGTCCTCAGGAGTAGCAACGCATTCACACAACTTCAGGTGTGGATGCTCATGGGCTGCAGAGACCACTTAACATCAGGTGGCCTGCATGCTCATTTGCTACTCTGCTAATATAAAAAAAAATACACTGGACAGGAGGCATTCCAACTTAGTCCTTAGCAACGCATCCACATTCGAACTCAGATAGGTCTTCCGTCGTAGTTGAGGTTGGATGAAGATGTCCATGGGCTGCAGTTACCATTCAAGCTCAGGTAGCCTGCATGCTGGTCTGCTACTCCTTTACAATTAATAGAAAACAAATCACCAGTAAAACTAAAATAAACGTAATAACGTAAGGTAACAATACTTTTTTTCCTATTAATAAAAAAAAAACAAGCAGTAACAAATCGGAATTACTTAAAAGAACCTGTATGTAACTTATTAATTTAAATTTACTACCAGCACCAGCACTTTTGCATCATATCAGTCAAAGTTCCAAAGACGATAATTTAGACCTCAGTTCGCCTTACATTGAACTTTAAAATCTGCTATATGGTGCTGATAGGCCGTTCTTTTGACCCCTAAAATGTCCGATGTTAATTAAACCTTGTTACATATGCTGCGCCAATTTCTGCCGTAAAGCAGCAGTGTGAGAACTGCTGTGTCTCGGTTTGAAGGGTGTGGTTAGGCAGAGGATACCGGACAAGAGGCATTCCAACTTAGTCCTCACGAGTAGCAGCGCATCCACATACGACCTCAGATAGGAATTTTGTCCTAGTTGAGGTTTTATGTGGATGTCCATGGGCTGCAGTGAAAAATAAGCTCACCCAGGCTTAAAGCGAGTTGGGGAGGAGTGAGAGACAGAGTCGGGCGTGAAGGTCTCGATCTGAGTACGCAACTTCGTCCCGAGAAGAAGAGGGCAACGATGACGTGCGTCGGACCTGAGGGCGTTTCCTGGGACACTCGTCCTCTCAGGTCGACACGGTGTGTAATCTCCGACGATGGTCGGAGGAGGAATTTTTTTATCTTAAAAGAATAACAAACGAGCATGCAGGCCACCTGATGTTAAATGATCACTGCAGCCCATGGACATCCACATAAAACCTCAACTAGAACGAAACTCCTATCTGAGGTCGTATGTGGATGCGTCGCTACTCATGAGGACTAAGTTGCAATGCCTCTTGTCTGGTGTCCTCTGCCTAACCACACCCTTCGAACCGAAGCACAGCAGTTCTCACGCTGCTGCTTTACGGCAGAAATAGGTGTCGGTGGTGCCGCCGCAGGCGAGTCTTTGACATAAGACTCTACCGTGGGGAACCGGAACCGGAACCGGAAGGGTTACTGAGCACCCAGACTTAAAGTGAGTGGGGGAGGGGTAGAAGTGAGAGACAACGTCGGGAATGAAAGCCGCGACTTGAATAATATGCAACTCCGCCCCGAGAAGAAAACATCGTGATACCTGCTTGCTTAAAAGTTTTCGGTTATGTTCTCAAAAGGGACGTGAACCCGCCCTTGACCAGCGTCATAGACTATAGCCCATATTCTTCTTATCTCTGAGAGAAGAACTGTGCCCAGCAGTGGGATAGTAGTGGGTGATTACTGATTCCAGAAGCTCCCTATCATCAGCTGGCCTGCATGCTCGTTTGCTATTCAACTAAAATTATTAAAATAAGTAAAAAAGGCAGGGTGCAGGTACTTACAGTTTTTGACATTTTCTTTGGAGGATCTGGATATGACATTTTAGGTTCCCCTGGGTTACTTCCCACAACATATAGGGTGCCTTTTGGGATGTCAAAATCTGAGAACCCAGATGTTTGACCATCCATTGTCTCTCTTAGACCTCCAGACATAGTCGCAGATTTGCTGTTGCTAGGAACATAGTTAGTTTTATTTGAAACCTCAAGCATCGCTCTTTGGGCACAGGCATTATTTTTGTGACTTTTCTTTTGTTTTCTTCGTACGGGAGATTCATCCCCATTCGAAAGGCTTTCGTCTGACGTAGAGGGAAACACCTCATTTAGGCTCAGCACTTCCAAGTTGCACTCATCGAGATTTGATATATTTTCATCGTTGGCTACTTGACAGAGGTGATCAGTCGAGTGAATGCTAATGAATGATTTCTGGCTTGAACACGATCCAGCTTCCTCTCCCGTAGGAGATGTCTTCTTGGAAACAGTAACTGAGAAGTATTGAAATGGTAAAAGTGAGATATTTTCAGTGCCTTTACTATCGGTATCATTATTATCAGCCAAATGTATTTGAGAAAAACAAAAATTACATGTTTTCATACCAGAGTAAGTACAGCTCTCTGTAGGATTACATGTGATAATGGCGCCTGAAATGGAAGATTAGATTTTTTTTTTAATTTTATTCTATCTATGAATTCCGTTTTTTTTTAACAGAATAGCACCTGATGTTTCGTGGTCACTGCAGCCCATAGACATCCACAGCAAACCTCAAATAGGACGGAGGTCCTATCTGAGGTCGTATATGGTTGCGTTGCTACTCATGAGGACTAAGTTGGAATACCTCTTGTCCGGTGTCTTCTCCCTAACCACACCTTTCAAATGAAAACACAGCAGTTCTCACACTGCTGCCTTACGACGAGTGTTCGACAAAAGACTACCACTATATACCCTGAGACCACGATAAATCTATAAAATTAAGCGGTTTACGTTATATGCGGTCACAAAGATAGCTAGCCGAAAAACATTGCTCTCCTGGTAAAAATTCGATGCTTTCGTTTTTTGTTTCATAAAAACGGTTATAACTTGTTACCATTCCTCCATACCATTATGCTCTGGGGTAAATGTGTAACGTTTTCTATTGGTATCTCTTTTAGAATCCCTGCTCACCAGTCTTCTTCCTCACGCCTTCTAACCTTTTTTTCACCGTTCATCTTTCAGCTAGTCCTAATCTTTCGAATTTAAGTCTAAATTGTTCGGCGGTTACAGTCAGTGCCGGCGTTAGGGCCACTGACACCCCGGGCAAGAACATTATAGCGCCCACGGCAAACGTCTGAATGAAATCAATATCGAGTGTTAATTTTTTGCTGAACCAAAGTGTTACCTAGAGCTAACGATGTTGACGTAGAAAGTTTTTAAGCTCCTCATTTAAAAAATTTTAGTAATTTAATTGTTTTTTTTATTTCTTATTTCATGCATTTTTTTTACTTTTTCTTTTGATTGAACAATTTGTTAGTTTTTAAATAGTTTTCTTAAAAAGTCTTTTATGATTTTCTTAAGAAAAATTTCACTTAGGCGTCGAATACAGTATCGAACACAGTATTATTGGGTATGCAGCACGGCAGGCAAGAGACTTCAGACCTCGGCGCCCCCCTAAATTTGGCGCTCTTGTTATGGTACAGTCATTTAAAATGGTGAGCTCAGGTTTTATATGTAAACTTAACATTCGCTTACATATAAAATCGAAAACCTCAAAAAATGACGCCCGGACGACTGAAACGTTCAACTTCGTGGATTCAAGTCAAATCTCTTGCCATGTCATCTTCGAACATCTTCGACCGTCATTACAAATTTAACTTTACTGTTAGTCTGTGAACAATACCATGCCCACTGATTTATTTTCCAGTACAAATAATGACGAGGTTAAATTAAATGAACTGCAAGTTGTACAACGAACTTATCGTTTGGTCGTTTGCTGATCTAAGTGCAATTGATTACTGGTAAAGAGCACCATACGTCACTGACACTGGTGTTCTTTGTCATCTGACGTTTATTTCGTAAGTTCCAGGGAAGCTTTGTAAGATACAGATCCTCGTCTACTCAACTATCAGCTTCTAGAGGTCCAATGCTGGACATAGGCCTCAGACTGTCCGGTTCCCCGCTTGGGGAATCCAGCAGTTTTCAACTCAAGAGTCCACATGATCTAAGTTACTCCTTTTAGAAGCCATTCAAGGGCCTTTCTTCTCTATCGATTGCTGTTTTTCTTATATTTTTTATAGGCGTAGCGGTGGTGCCGCCGCAGGCGAGCCTTCGACATCTCGACTCTACCACCATCAAACAACAAAAGTTTCTTCGAACAATGTTGAGTACCCTTCAGACCCCTTGAATACCGTTCCTCTACAGATTTAATCATGCTGTATCCTAAAGCATACATCTCTTCATAGCTTGCGGAGACCTAGAGCTTTTGACTGCGTTAAGGTAAGTCGAGATTTTTTCTCATTATTTAATAATCCCAAGTTAAGAAGCAAATAATACAATTTCAAAGGAATTTTGCAATACTTTATATTTATTTCTGCCAGGATGTTAAATCAAAACACAAACTTCACAAATAATCAATCATTTAAATATTTTGTTAGTTATCCACCTGTTTTATGTTTTTAAATTAAGCTGAAACGCCAATAAGCGGTGGCCCTTATTTTGATTTAACTAGTATTTAATAGAAAACTCGAAAATAACATTTACCTCCATCAGCTGCCGCTTCATTTGTACTGTGCGAATCCAGTTTACATTTATCAGGTAATTTCTGTACATTCTTCGTATATGACATATTCAACAATAAATTTCAGCGTTTGATCTTTGACAAATATTTATCCATTTTTCTCGTTATGGGTGACACCTGACAGTTCTTATTTTATTTTATTTTTTGCCTGCATTGGAACTTTTTGAAACAACTTAATAGTTGTTTGCTCTAATGAGCAAATAATAAAACTACTAGATGCTGAAAATAATTGTATTTCATTTATAAGTACAAATCATTACTGCACGTTAAACAAAATAGAACAATAAAAAATAACAAAATATGTAGTTTTAAATTAACATTGCAAAATGAATATACATAAGATGGTCATTTGACGTAAATGTTACAACTTTCTGTAAAATAATATTGTTTGTAAAGTGTATACATAACTTATCGTATTGATGTACATAAGTATAGTGACAATAACATTACGTTAATATGAAAATATCAGCGTCGTTCGTTTAAGGCAATGGATATTTTGCAGTCTTTATTAATCATGCCTATCGCCAGACAAAACACATTACTCTTACAAATGTTTCATAACCAATGCAAATAACTCATTCATTCACCATATCTTTAATTTCATCGTATTTTATCGCCTTACGGATTCGATGCAAATACCAAGTCCCCGTAAAGCTAATCACCTCTTCGGCTTTCATTTAATTTACCAATAAATCTAAAATTATCTTCCAAATTACTCGACTTGCCGAACATCGACAAGGCGGGAGGTAGTAATGTATAAGTTGAGTCTTTGATTATCTACATCTAGAGATTATTTTTTAATGACATTAAATGGATAATGGAATAAGGAAATCGCATTATAAATGTAAAGTTCGTCATAACATTAAGTCTTAATCCATTCCATTGACTTACAAATTTTGAGTGATAATTTTTTCTGTCTAACGATGCCTCAACGTGTATTTATAAAAATCAGTCTATACGATGTGGTGCGGTAATGGTATTTTAGTTGACACAGCGCCATTCCATTGTCACCATATAATGGTATATTATCGTATAAAACAATAAATTGAACACAACATAGAACACAGTTAACAACCTGTACAATTCAACTGTATATTGCTTTGAACATTTCATAACTAGCTTTTGATGGTGTATGTTTGGAGTCACTTAATGACATGCTCGAATACCCTGTCCTATGGTTTCAGCGTATTGCCCTTCAGATATATAATAAATTTTATGTGCACGAAAAATTCAAACCCTTATGCAGAACACAAGTACATCTTAGCTGGTATCGTAAGTTATGTTCGATAACCGACGACGGCAACCGAAGGCACACGACGACACTATTGGCATCTTAGTAAATAAAGTCAAAGAAATTCGAATACGAAATACTAACAACTATCCAACTATTGTACTTAGTTTTAATTAAGAGTAAGCTCGATGGCAGTGCCAGTCGTAAAGGCAGAATTCATTAATATATATTTAGACTTTTAATAGTGCGTTTGATCGAATTATGATGTATGGACAAATTAAACTATAATAAAGATGGACTATAAAGAGATACGGTTTATTTTATTTTACGTAAAAAAATGTTTATTTAAGTTTTTTTTTTTTCAAATCAATTTTGTTAACTTTTGGTCACCGTCATTTTGAAACTATGGTGTCGAAATTAAATCAATTTCTTTAAAAAACATATTTTTAATTAACATCTATTTCTTTTTAAATTTCCTATTGAATTCATTCAGACGCTATATTTTGTCCTGTTATAAATCACTTCTAGATCAAATTTGCACAAATTCCAAACAATTATAACATCTATAGTTTATGAAATTCATAATACAAACGAGTACATAGAAAAACATACGCGCAAAACATAGAACCTCCTCCTTTTTTGAAGTCGGTTAAAAACAGCTTAAAATCCGATCCACTTTCAAAAATTCCTGAAAATTCTGAACTAGAAACAGACAACAAGTTATAATTTAGTAACTTAACTATTGTTGTCCATTACATGGACTTTCATTTACTTAAATCTATAACATAATCGGATAGTACCGAAATTAAAATTACCTAATCACAATAGTGTAACATAATTTTGTTAAAGTCGATCGTCAATTGATATGGCGACAGTGATAATAAAATTATACGGGAAAAGACAGAGACGCGAGATCGTTCAAGAAAGATTTTTGTTCCATCAATCCCTATAACAATAAAAGAATAGCCGTTCGAGATTCCTAGAAATAAAAATGGGATGCTACTTCCAGGTCACACCAGAGTGTGGAGCCTCGTGAGTAAGAGGCAAGTCTTTGAGCCGACTGTACATACGCTATACTGAGCTCTTTCTTTCTGATATAGACGACCGCTTGCGGTTCTGGATACTTCCCGATGACATTTTCCTTTTCGTCTCCACGCTGCTCGGCCCGGGGCTGGACGACTTGTTGAAGTTGGAGCTGACGCTCGCCATCTTGTTGGCGTTCTGAAGATTGGAGATTTTCCGCCGCACGGACGGCGAGGCTTCGGCGTTGTTGAGCTTGGCGGTGGTGACCTGCGGCTTGTGTTCGATGACCACCGGCTGCTGGTACTTGCCGACAGCGTTCCAGTGTTCACGCTGCGCCTTCAGCGAGTCGCGCATTTTTTCTTTGGCCTCGGCATTATCTGCCAGCATTTGGTTGAGCATTTGTACAGTTTGGTAGAGTGCGACTGGACTGAGGAGTCCGAAGTCGTGTAGCGAACACATGTGCAGGATGAAGTTCCTGTACAAATTCTTCTCGAGGAGTTCCTTGCCCTTCATCTGAAGGAACATCTGGCAGGCGAGAGGTATCTGGCAGTCGCCTACGTAGTTGTACTTCATGACGTGCAAGTTCCACATCTTCATGAGCTCCTTCTCGCCCTCGTTCACGTCAGTGAACTCATCTATCATCATCATAGTCTTCTGCTGCAGCCACAGCGGGTCTGTTTCACTTTCGGAGTCAATGTCTAGTTCATTAGGGTACACTGGCAGGCAAGTGATTGTGTGATGATACAGTCTGTGAAATCATAATAAAGTTATTTATTAATCTAATAAAATTTATTAATCAATACTAGCGTTTAAAACACTATCATATTTCATTGACTGGGAAGTGTTTTTCTATCAAATAAATATAAAATGTATCTTTTGTCAGTTTCCTGTCATAAACCGTTATTTAATTGCGATTGTTCATATTTCATACGATAAAAATAATAGAGTCCTAGGGCGGGATTATTTTAGGAGCGGCAAAATTTTAAAAGGTGAAAGGTTAAAAATATTCTTAAATTCAAAATTTAATGAAGATTACGTCTGAGATGAATATGAGTATGTGATAAATTTTAATTCATCAATTGTAATATTCAAATTTACATTATTTAAAAATTAAATGTATAGCAAACGAGCATGCAGGCCACCTGATGTTAAGCGGTCGCTGCAGCCCATGGACATCTGCATAAAACCACATCTAGGACGAAACTCCTATGTAAGATCGTATGTGGATGCGTTGCTACTCATAAGGACTAAGTTGGAATGCCTCTTGTTCGGTGTCCTCTGCCTAACCACACCCTTAAAACCGAAACACAGCAATTCTTACACTGCTGCTTTACGGCAGAAATAGGCCTATAATAGAATAGAATAATCTATTCGGCTATCATACCGTGTACCATAAAATACAATATGATGAAATATATACTCAAAGAACGTAATCAGTTCATCCGTAATTATACAGTTTATACGTTACTAGCACAGTTTAAAATATTTTGTTTTAAGACAAATTAATTATCTCAAAATACATAATAATGAACAATCTTGACATACAGTAAAGTCTTTGAACTTAGATAACGTTATTAGATGAGTAACCGAGATGTCAGGGATTGTGCGAGTATCGTAAACTTGACTTCACTACGCAATACCCTAAAAACTATGAATCGCTAAGCTAATGTATTGATAACAATTTATATAAAATATTTTTAGGTACTAATATTTTAATGAAACTAATAAGATTATAATTGAAACAATAATATAAGACACTGGTCTACACAGAGATGAGTACGTTCATGCCAGAATCAACCACGCTTGCCAAGTGCAGATTAGCGGATTTGACATACCTGTGGGAACGTTATGGAGAAATCTCAGGTAAGCAGAAGTCCAATCAAGATTCTCTGACTGTTATAAGTGTTATGACTGTAATAACGAGCGGAGCGGGAGGTTAACCACTAGGCTATTATTGTTACTAGCAAACAAGCATGCAAGTATGCACTATAGGCAGCCACTGTAGCTGATGGACCTCTTCACCCAACCATAGAACGTTTTTTTTATATGAATAGAATAGCAACAGTGACTCAAATAGTGACGATACAAAAAAATTGTAAAACTATACAATTTAAAGCTATCAAAAGCCATAATTATAAAGATTTGCATTGCACATATGTCAGACACTTTTTTATAAGATTTTATTGGCATAAAATAAATAAAAGGATGTAAATAAATATCTATGCAAAAATAGAGATTTAAAGAAATCTGCATATTTGTTATAAATCATATGAATAGGTAATTATTGAAAATGATTCGTTCTTACGTAGGTATAATGAACAGGTGATTTTCTTTTGCGTATGAGGTGAGAGATCATTTACCTACATTGCAAATTTTATTAAACCAAAATGTTGTACGTAAGTAAGCACGTATTTACAAAAATCGCGTATAAAATTGTTATACGTATACATTATATATT
>DWKW01000364.1:0-17606 GCA_018250115.1 Doberes anticus | reverse complement strand
CTGCAGTGACCACTTAACATCAGGTGGCCTGCATGCTCGTTTGCTACTCTTTTAAGATAAAAAAAAAAAAAAAAAAAAAAAATTCATCTTAGGAAAAAAAATAATGAAGCGATGAAGTGATAAATTGTAAGTTTTAGCTAGGAGTTTTTTGTTTCATGATTTATTTCAGTAGATATCACATAGTATACCTACTTGTTTCATTGTTCCAGTACCTGCTTCAACCCCCAACCAATTCACGTGGCACCCAACAGGGGAGCTACATATGTCCGTCGGTGGTGGAAACTCTGTTGCTATCGATGGCCGAAGCAAAGATGCGCCTACACAGGAAGATGTTGAAGTCATGTCCACTGACTCAAGTTCAAGTTCCAGTAGTGATTCACAATAGTGTACAATTAAATGTAAAAACCTCTGTGAAAAATCTGTGCCTTGAACTACATACAGATTACTGAGGTACTGTGATGCAGTGTTGTTGGATACTCCGAGATTTTCCTAGTTTATATTATACTGGAATAGAAAAAAATGCATGTACAGATTTCTGCGTTCTTTATAATAAATTAAAGTAAAAAGATGAAATTTGTAAGTTTTGTATGATAGAAATCTAAGAAATATTTTAAGTGCTAAATTCACCATTGTCGTAAGCATTTGTTTTTTAACCACAATTCTGATCAATAAGCACTGTGTAAATATTATTAACGAAATTTATAACAAGATAAATAGATGTAGATCTGCAGCACAGCAAGATACTGTAAAAAATTCAAGTGATAAGGTGATACTCAATGAATTAAGCTCAATGACATGGGTTTAGGTCAAAGTTCACCATGCTGATTATTATGTTGCAAGCATGTAAGTAAAAGCATTCATATCAGTGTATTTCAACTGCTTTTGTAAAAGTAATCTCTATTTCAACTGCTTTTGTAAAAGTAATCTCTTAAGCAATCCAAATTCTTGATTGTACATAACTTTTTAAAATCAGAGGTACATTCGTAGAATAGAATATGAATCTAGACCACCAGAATGAGACGATTTTTTGTCCATATGCTACGCTACGCTATCAAGTCAAAGTTGATATTGTAACTTATTCCTCAGGACTACTAAGACTTAATGGCTAATGTATTCTCCCTATATTTCCAATCAGTTCATAAAAGCATTTTGTGTGCTTTTTCTGTATATTTGAGATGTTTAATGTATTTGGGCAAGTAATAATTTAAAAGTTAGAAAAATAAAATTAGTTAAAATAGAAAAAACGTGATGTTTTTTTCGAAGCTTTTTTCCCTTAATCTAACCAAAACCAAAAGTAACCGAACCAAAAAGAAAAAAAACTGTTTAATCTGTTTACCTCAAAGCAGTCTGTTACAATGATAACGTTGCTATGGATAAATCATTTGTTTTGTTGATTACATCGAAACTTCATTGAAAAGAAAATAAACTTGAGAGTTATCTGCTACTGTAAGAGAATTGGATTGCATATTGACCATGGGAGAAAGGGCTCCGGTTTCTGCAGAAGAAACGTTGGTTCGTTATGATAATCCCGTTCTAGTTACCAAGCAGCCAGAGAAAACCGTAAGTATACTTTATTAGATATTCTGAGTTAGGTGAATTCCTGAAAGAGTACTTTAATTTCATCATTCTTCTGCGTAAAAAATTACAGACATCACCTGCGGTTGGTCCTTCAGCGCAACCATGCATACCAACTGAGGCGAAACGAGAGACTGAGGAAATTCTCAATGCTATATTACCTCCAAAAGAATGGGAAGAGGATGGTCAGATATGGACCCAAAAGGTATACTCCCTACTAACGTACCTCGATCTCGAGCAATCACAATAAGCACGAAATCTATGAAGCCTTATTTATTATTGTAGATATCCTCAACTCCAGCTACAAGGCTGGATGTTATAAACCTTCAAGAGATGTTAGATACCCGTTTGCAGCAACGACAAGCGAGAGAGACTGGTATATGTCCTGTTCGTAGGCAGCTTTACACTCAGTGCTTTGACGAACTTATAAGACAGGTAATTGCATTTTGATTATCGTTTAATTGAGTCCGTCTCGTGTGAAACGAGGTATAGTTACATGAAAACGAGACATTTCATAATTAATATCCTTTTACTGTGTATAATTTATCCAATAAATATAAAAATAATTATGTTTTGTGAAATCGGCCTTTTCTCCTGTCGCTGAAACCAGGCTTCTTTTAAAACGACGGAGAAGCAAACGAGCAATCAAACCAATTTATGTTAATTGGTTTCAAGTTTTTGATGCTGGTGGGCGTGGGGCAGCACCACCCATGTACCTGTTTCTGCCGTAGAGCCTGAGTGTGTTTTAGTTTGGTAAGGCAGATTATATTGGATAGGAGGTATTCCAACTTGATCCTAGGGAGTAGCAAGACTTCAGTCCTATTTCTGATTCGATGCCATGGATCCGGGTTCCAGTGTTTATTGAACATCAGACAGCCTGCATGCTCGTAGGTACGTTAATTTTTAATACATGTATATTCAAATAAATTTTAACATGTTTTATTAGCTTCAAAAATTATTAGGTAACCATAAACTGTGGTGAAAGAGGTCTCCTATTGTTAAGAGTGCGCGATGAAGCGAGAATTACGATGGAAGCTTACCAAACCTTGTACTGCAGTTCTATCGCTTTTGGAATGAGAAAAGCTTTACAGGTAGGTAAATATTGGACGTCTTATATATAAATAATTTAGAACTTGTATCTACGGGAAAACAATAAGTTTGGGGTATGAAGGGGAAGAGGACAAGTACAAGTCGTAGAATACGGCTTCAACTGGCCGATTTTCAACCTTGTTTAAAAAGACCATGTTACTTGTAGACCCTGGTATTTCCGGGGCAAAGATACCTGCTGACATCTCTTCTAAAATAACTTGTTGCGTTTGTAATTTACGTACCCATAGTTCCTCTACTTGCGTGTCGGTAATTAAAAAATATATACTATAAACTAAAGATTTTTTAAATAAAATAAACAATTATACCCTTTGATTAGTCAGAACAAGGGAAATCAGATTTAATGGATCAAGTGGCAAAGTTGGAGGCTGAACGTTCAGCTTTGGAGAAGCAATGCCTAGAACTGAAACAGAAGACTGAGCAGTTGGAGCGGCGGGCGGCCGAGCTCCGAGCTGCTGAAGAGAAACGCCACCAAGAAGAATTGCTTGCTTTGAAGAAGACCAATGCCCAATTAAAGGTACGAAGGCAACATTTTTTTTTTTTTATCTTAATAGGAACAAGCAAATGAGCATGCCGGCCACCTGATGTTAAGTGTTCACTGCAGCCCATGGACATCCACATGGCGTGCTTAGGACATAAGACTACCACCATTTTATACCAACTACTTCCTTATTATATCCGTGATGGATCAATTTTTACGAACAAAAACCGTCTGTCAATCGGCACTGAAGTATTAGTATAAGTAATATCGTAACTGACGCCAACAACTACCTAAGCAACTTCATAATTCGATGCCATGAGGTTACGATAATTAATTAACTAAAAATACTTCCTTTACTTGGAACTATAACAAAAAATGTGACTTCACGAACCTCTCGATCCAGCAACTTTGTAATCGACCAAGACAATATAATGCCACCTTGTTTTTGTTTGTTCCTTACTTTCAAATGGTATGAAATAAAAAAAAACCGCCTAAGTTCCTCTCGTTAGATCACCGACTAGTACAAGTCGTAATGATCCAAGTTTTTGTACCAATACTTTGTGGGAGCATGCACTTCCGTTAATAATGGTGCTACCGCAGTCAAGTCTTCAATCAGTTAGTATGTGTATTTTGGTTCAAAGTTAAGCTTTTTAAAAGAGGTCCTCGATCGAATTGATAATTTATTGGCAAGTATAAAATTATTGTGTTCTGTTTCAGGCTCAGTTGGAGGGAATTATTGCACCGAAAAAATGATGTCCATATTGTTTTAATTAAATTTAAATTAGCATTTGGACTTTAATTTTTCTACAGTATAATTAAATTCTTATACTATGATAACTGTGACATTTGATTAAAGAAACCAATAAAACTGCATAGTAATTTTATTAAAATATATATTAAACCATTTATTGGACAAACATACAATATTTCCATTAGTTTACAATCCACATATCTCTAGGGCTTACAAAGATATAAAGGACACACAAAAACCATTCTTTCCTTCAATTCATCAATTATCATTCATTTCGATATTATCTTATCTATCATTTAAATATAAGTCAAAACATGTAAATTTTATATCAACAACGGAAATGTACATTATTCTGATATTGGAAAATTGGATCTAAGTATATTAAAAATTTATTATTGGACTTTAAAAATTCAAATGCTAACATCATCACGGTTTGTAAATGACAATAAAATTAATAAAACACTTAAAACAAAGACGCAGCCGACATAAAACAAAAATATATTGGAATAAGATACTAATCGCAATTTACATTAAATCCATTTGAGGAATTAAGGCACCACATACATTGATTAAAACTAAAATTTTAAATTATTATTCTATTACACCATAAACATAACACAAATACTGAAAGATTTTAATTATGACGATACACAAATAAAGTTTAACGTATTATTAGAAAATAAATCAAAAGTAAAACAGTACAGCGACGTCGTGTGATGCCAACTTTATTACATTTGCGAAACACATGGTGTGTATGTTAGGTACTCACGTGTAGTCGATGTTATGTACATTTATTTTTTACATAATCTCACAAGCTCCTCCCAACATAATTTTCTACTTCATATCATATCATCCAATCACAATACCCCAAAATGTCACCTAGCAGGTACAGCATCAACATTCAGTCAGAACAATTAAAAACTTGCACGGAATGAAAATTATTAAAATTGAATACATAAAGTATTCAAAATAAAAACGATACAATATCGTTTAACAAAATAGATAGATACCTATCACAAACCAAATATCTCCGTCAAAATTATAATAAAAAAATAAAAATTGTGATCAAAATAAAATGCCACCGTAAACGCGTCGTTCGGTAGTGGATTTCTTCAATATTCCCAAGTTAGATTAACGCAAAAGTCGGTGGTATTCTAAACTTACTATCACAGTTATAATACGAAATAGATGGAAACCCGCTCGTGTCGTTCGTTTCGTTGAAGAAATCTACAATCGAGGTGGAAATCGACGCGGGTCGAATGGAAGTCAGCGGAGCGAAGTCACAGTTCGAGGGGTAGTGACAGGTAGTTAGGAAAGTAGTTACATTTCTATCCAAAAGATAAGTCCAATCGATAGCGTGCCGAACTCGACTCGAATCGACTCGCCGAAAAGTGTAGCGGAGTTCACTACGCATGAATACGCATAGCTCTATGGGTGGGCCCATTATGATTGATACATCGTAGAAAACGCGTTGCGCACAGGTCGCAAAATGAATCAACCAATCACCACCGCCACTTTTCTCGCGCTACCAAATAATATAGGGATGTTGACATCATGCATAATTAATTTTAAACCATTATTCATAGTACAGTACACTCAGATGTAACTGACGCAGTATTACGTTCCATTATTTTAAAACTTGATTTTTATTAAGTTCGAAATCAATAATAATAGTGGGGTACAGTTATAACGTTATAGTTTACGTACGTTATGGCCTATCAAAAGTATCCCAATCGACTTGATAGTGAAACAAACCAGTCATGTCACGTGCGCAGGTACACCGAATGGACTTATCTTTAGGGTAAGCCGAGGTACGGTCGGGGCGGCACGCGTCACTGCGGCGGCTCGGTGTAGGCGGTGTAGGCGGTGAGGCGCTGCGCCGGCCCCACGGGGATGGAGGTGACGCGGCCCGCGCCGCCGTCCAGCAGCGGGTTGACGACCTGCACGATGTCGGGCTGCAACGACGCCTCGCGCCCCTCGCTCGCCTCCCCCAGCTCGCTCGCCACGTCCTCGAGGTCGACGGGTGCGGTCTCGCTGCTGGGGCTCGTCGTCAGTTCCAACGATATTATTTTCTCTTGCGTCGTCTCCACCTGAATGAGAACGGAGCCGTTGATGCGGGCGCAGGAGTGATCACAAAAATGAAACGAGTTCGTGTTTAACGAGATGAAGAAGTCTAATAGATCTACAGCGAGATCGACCAATGGTCGATTGAAAGCACGTATGAACGTTATGATTAAAGGAGAGATTTGAGAGTGTTATGAACTCGTATAGATATAATAAGTAGTATTTACACAAGTAAATTAGATCATGCTCTATGCTACGTTAGTTTTGAAAGTAAGGCGTGTGTTAGGCCACAAAGCGTAAAAGGTTGATAAGAGGAATTGCAACAAACCATATTCGTTTTTCGCTGGCTTTCCGTGGCTAGAATCCAGGTATTGTCTGACAAATGATACACAAATATTAAGTTAGCATGCCATGCTTAAACATCATGCAACACACATGTGATTTATATATTAATAATGATAATATATTGCATTAATATATAGATATAAAATATACTATTGCTTATTAAAATATCAAACACCTAAATTTGCTTTACACATATTTCTAAAATCTTCAAATCTGTTATTTGTTGCGAAATTGTAAATATTTTCGACTGTTGTGTCGCTGCCACCATAATTTTATCAGTAAATTAATTTGTGAGAAAGACTAGGTGCGTATGTATCTACAGCTTCTATACTATCTACTCAAATAAATTTGAACACTGTTTTACGATCGTGCTGGATATAATGTGCATAAAGTCGTCAGTAATAGTCATCGGTCAGTCTGTTGAACGATTTTCAGTCATAAATCTTCCGTTTAATTTGAATGCAAAAATATGGTCTGTCCACGACTGCTTACAAGTCATCGCAGTTTGAAAAAAATATCATTAAATTTACAGCACGTAAAAAGCTAAGCATATTTAATAAGATACACATATCAAAATGTACTTTATTCAAAAAAGATAAAAAAAACCACACACGAAACAGCATTGCTTGTGTACAGCGTCTTCTATTATTATTGTTTTTAAATGTAGCAGAATGTACAGTCGCGACCTAGCGTACCTCTTTCTCAATGACTTTCTCAATGTACTCGACGGTTCGCACTTTAGTCTCTCCAGTGGTGGGACACACGTATTCCTCGGTGCGTAGAGTAATGCGCTCGTCTAATAATTTTTCTTTCTCCTTCACGGCCAGTATTGGCCCCGGTTTTGTACGTAATGCGATACGTGGCAGGGGCCATTTCTATAATTTGTAAAGCCAATTTGACATTCACACCCCATAATAAAGACATATTGCCAAGCGACAACGATACCCAACCCAACATACAAAACACATAACACAATCTGTTATGGTTTAGTCAAGATATCAGAATTAACACAACGCTATAGGTTATAAGACATGGCTATGTTTTATTATATCTTAATATTGCATTATACTTGTTTCATTTGTATATTTGATGAAGGTACGTAAACGGATAATAGTTATTATGATTTTCATTGGACTTAAAAATAATGAATCGATAATATGCTGTGTTAATAACCAATCAATGTTAACAGTTACAAAGACAAATATTAGGTAAGGATTAAAACACATAAATTTCATCACTGAATGGAAAGAACAAATCATTAAAATTTTAACTTGTAACGTATATGATATAACTATGTATGCCTGTCTACAAAACAAAAAGTTTATGGTGGTAAAAATTACATTTTTATGACGTTGATAAATAGACATGGTCTTTCCATCGCACGGGGTCTGATTGGATAACATCCAAAAGATTGTAATCGAAATTGTTAATTACCTCTGAAGGAGACTTATCCCTTGTTGGTAGTTCTCCTATTATTTCATGCGCTGGACCCACCATGCTTTTAATAGCTTTTTGCGATTCTATCGCTTCCTAAAATATTATAAATTTGATAATTATTCATGTGTAAGCAATCAAACAAATTTCACGACAACTGTTAATTACATCGTGTGAACTTGTTTCAAGTGCTAGGCCATGCAACTTAGTTAATTTAGTTAGTAGTGGTCTAATTTAAGTGCCGTACGAAATTTAAAACTTACAAGTAATTAGATTTCTGCTGACAGTTTATGTTCATAAAAATCAGAAACTATAATTATGTCGAATTTTCCTATACTTTTTTACACACATTTAAATCCTGGTGTGGTATTTATTAAATCCAGTCGAAAGCATCAAGTTTTTCATTATGCTAAGGCTGTCTTGTCTATAGCTGAATGTTATTTTATATAGTAATTTTAAATTTGTTTTGTGGTTCATATTTATTTATACATGGCGTATTTATCTTTATATAATCACAAAATCAGTTTTAAAATATGTTTCAAACGTCGTATGGTATAAATCTGGCATAAAAAACCTTTCTAAATTGAAATGAGAATTGAAACGTAGCTGACAAGATGGACGAGTTTATTTATATTACATATATATAAATGGAAGTCCGTTTCAGTCGTGTACTAGCCTGTTCAAGCGAGCGCAGCCGAGCGGATCGCCAAGCGGCGCGACGAGCGGCGCGCGACTCAGCGTCCTCGCTGTCGGCGCCCTCGCGGCCGGCGCGTCGCCGGGCTGACTTCGCCGACGGACTCACTCCGCCCGTTGAAACACTGTCAAACGAGTGCTTCATATATCTCAAGTTATGCCGAAAACACGAGGCTTTCAGATTACAAGTGGCTAACGAACGATAATCTGGTGATTTGATCGTAATAATTTGCAAAAGATAAGGCAATTATAACAATTCTGAAAAATATTACAATTAGAAGGGCTGTACAGAGACAGACCTTTTAGAGGTTGACTAAAGATACTATTTGATATTTAAAATATACCTGACACTGGCTGAAAATAAAATTGAAAATATGTATGGAGCCATTATTCGCTTACAGTACTATAGTATCCATTGGAAGCTTTCTATGAAATATAAAACGTAGACTTATGGCAGATATGAAATACCGAAATTTATTTTCAACCTCGTACCATCATCGTCATTGTCATGCCCGACCTTGAAATTCAACTTTTAAGTTTCATTTAATTTTGATAATATGGGTGAGTAATCGAAGGCGACGGTAAACTACGGGATGTCACAAGCGAAGCGTCTTGCCATAAAAGTAGTTCTTACCCCTAAAGCGCACCATTACATTTTACATAAAAAATCTTAATTAAAAATCAAATTGACCGATTTAAAATCATTAACTATTAAACTGATACATCGAGTACCGTAGCACATCATGAAACCGATTGGATTGCATGCAGCTTGTATTGAGCACATGACACGTAATTTTTTTAAATGTTTATTACCTATGGCCGTTCTCGTAGGGCTCCTCGTCAGAGTGCGAGCTGTCTCCGCTGTGGCGGTCCTCCTCTGGGGACCACGAGCCAAGTTGAGCGCGCGAGAGAGAAGCCATCTTCCTTTCCTCTTCTTGCTTCAATTTCTCCACCTCATCCGCGGACAGGAATGTGAACACTTTCTCTGCAATTTTACACCAAACAGTTTTATATCGTGACTACCACATGCGATGGTGGTGGTGGAAGTCGAAGGCTAGGCGTCACCACCGCCGCGTCTATTTATGCAGTATGAAAACTGCTGTGTTTCGGTTTGAAGGGTGTGGTTAGGCAGAAGACACAGGACAAGAGGCATTCCAACTTAGTCCTTATGAGTAGCAACGCATCCACATACGACCTCAGATAGGACTTTCGTCGAAGTTATGATGTTGATGTCCATGGGCTGCAGTGAACAATTAACATCAGGAGGCTTGCATGCTCGTTTGCTAGTCTATTAACAAAAAAAAAATGCGTTTTTATTGTTTTTCAGTGAAAAATTAACGTAACTATTCAGCGGTATATGCGTTATTGGCAAACATATAAGAATATACTGTTTAAAATAAGTATTTTTCCCCGTAATTTTTCAGTATTTTTTCAGTAATCCCGAAATAGACGATATCTGTCAAATAATTTCAATAAATCCGGCTCCGTTACAATTTGAACACAGTAATACATGGATTTTTATATTTTTTTAAGTTTAATGAATAATTAACAGCGTGGTAGCAGCTGTCAATGGGGGGGGGGGGCAGCTGACAGGATCATAAACCTCATGGGCGCAATAACCAACCCCACAGAGCACATCAAGATAATGTTATGTACCATTTCGAGGACGCTAAATTCAACTTGCCCAGGATGCTCATGGCCTAAGCTACGAGATTGTGTATTAAAATGTTTTAACCGTGACAATTTTTATTATCTCACCTGGTCTAGGCGATGATTTGTGACTTTCTTCCATTGCATTCTCGAAAAACTTTTTCTTATCGCTTACAGATGCTTTCACAAAATTACCAGAATGAGGTGGGGAAGCCTGGGAACACATCCAATAAAATTAAATATGAAGTAATTTTATAATGGTAAAAAATATTAAAATGAATTAAAATCAGAGATGAATAAAAAAGCGCAATGATATAATATTTACAAGGCACAGAAACTTTTTCCAGGCAGTTAAACACCCATGCGGTCAATATTATGATCATAAATAAAAAATTAAACAAAAGCACAAATTAATGTTAATAATGTAAGTAAATTAAGGAAACATGCAAAATATAAAGAAATGCAAGTTAATTTCAACCACAATTCGATTTTAATAACATATGGGATATGAAGGAATGACCACTTCGTATGTATTTTAGTCAAGTACTCGGGTCGGGTTGTCGACGAACACAATCAAAAGAAGCTGAGTGTGTATGTGTAGTTAAGATGCCGTACATTAATGATTACCTCGCCGATGGCGAAGGATTTGATTTTGCTGCTCCATGCGGGTTTCAGGGTGGATGCGGGCGAGTTACTCCCCTCCCTTGCAGTATCCGAACTGTTCGATAATCTATCGGATTCGAACGCAGTCGTCACCTCGCCAAAACGCACTCTTCTTTCTGATTGAACACTTTTAGACACGTCACTCGTCACATCAATTGTTCGTGTAACGTTTGCATTTATATCCTTACCCAGGGAGCTGACTAAAGTAGGGGAATATTGTTTATGTTGTCTCGAATAAGTGGACTGATTTGAAACACGTTCTGGAAGAGTACAAGTATATGGATTATACGTACCGGCGACGGTAGTGAGAGATGGATATGGATTACTGGGCGGATACGTCGTCGAGTGAACCATGTTAGGTGAAATGCTTCGAGTTCTTAAATCACGCAATGAACTATGTGAAGGGACGGAACTCATTTCAGAAAAATATTCCTTGTTTGGGTGCAAATAACATGGTGAATTCGGTACATGTGAAACTGTTGGAAGGATCGTATAGTGTGCATGTAGTAATTCGGGCAGCTCCGGTTCCCCGAATGAACTACTAAAATCTCTAAAGAATTCATTACTGTTGTTATCTATAAGAACTGATTCAGACACCCGGGAGATCTGGTACGAGGGTACTTCAGATATTACGGCAGAACGCGACACGTCAGTAGCGATTGCATTAGCAGTCAATATGGGATAGGCATTATAATTTACGCGAGGAGGCAGTTCCGACTCAGGCGAATTGGTAGAGTTGGAGGACTGAATGGAAGTGTCGGCTACGACCGGTTGAGGTAGCACGACGCGTTCAGGTATCACGGTGATAGGCGGGACCATGTGGTCGTCGTCGTTGACGCCAGCTAATTGAACGCGGCCTACTTCGGTATCGAACAGAGGCGGAGGGGGGATAATAATATCCTCGGGGAGCGCGATACCCGCCAAGGAACTCTCCATCGATTGTTTCAGTTCCACACTCGTAGGTCGACCTCGGATTAGTAGGGAGCTAGACCCCGAGCATGCATCGTTAGTTGCGGAAGGTTCATCCCGTCTGGCGCCATGCAGTCCATGCGGCGGGAGGCGGGGGGACAGGCGGTCGGTCGTCGGGGTGTGTCGTTCATGTATGTCGTGTGTTTCCCGGGTGAAACTAACTCGCTTCGTTTGCGGTTTGCGGGGCACTTGTGGTTTCTGCCTGAGCGGCGGTGGCTCCGGCGGGTCGACGAGCGTGCCGGGCGAGGCGGGCGAGGCGGGCGGCGCGGGCGTGGCCGGGGTGGCGGCGGGCGGTGCGGTGGGCGACGGGCTCTTCACCTTTTGATGCGTGAACACCGCGAGCGGCGAGGGCGTCGCCGCTTGCATGCTAGACGACTAACCAAACCAAAGCAACACAATGTACACGAAGTCGCGTATCTTATACATTAGCTAGGTGCCAAACGATCGACTAAACTTATTAGCGACTTGTGTGTGTCCTCCGGTATTGTTCCATAAACTCTTCCTTTCAATATATTCTCAAACTAGGAGGAAGCGAAGCAACTTGCACGAAAACGTAGCTTAAAACGAAACTCAAAAAAAAAAAAATGTAGCAAAATTCGTTGAATTACTTCAGCGGCAAACAAAAATCTTCCAAAATAAATGTCATCCAAAACATGCTAAAGAAAAATCTTAAAACTATAATAAACGTAAACGAGAGAAAAAAAACTTTGTTTCGAAACATAGTATATTTTAATGCAACACTAAATATAACTCAGATATTAATATTAATATATTTTTATAATTATGTATAAAGAAGACAACAAATATAAATCCAACATCATTATCCAACATTAAAATAATTGGCAGTTTAAAATTTGGCGAAATATTACAATTTACGTGGATTTCAAATTGCACATTATAACTTAATACTTATTACAAACAACGAGACAAGACTGATATGTCTAAGTTTTAACTGAAATAACAGTGTTAACGAAATTTATTTAAATAAACTGTTTTAAAATAAATTACAACAAGCGGGTTCTCTGCACACTGAGTGTTTTGTAAATTTCGAAATTAAATATGCATTTCAATAATAATACAAATAATATTATTTTAACAGCTTAATAAAGCACACAATTGAGGTTATCTGGTTTAGTTAATATTGATTACAAATTCTCTATGACGGATACAACTATAAAACATTCGCAAAATTTAGTAAAAATATTAGAACTACAAGATGAAATACGTGAGGTATATAATTATTAGTAATTACTTCAATTGAATATTACGCAATATTGGTCTTTTAGATAAGAATATGGTACTTGTATACAATTGAATAAATTGGATTATAAGGCATATTACTTGTGTAGTTTTTGTGATTACTTGAGGTGGTTATATTTTTAAATATCAATCAAGTGATCGTGGCCGTACCAGAAAAAGGGGGTATATCACAAAAAAAAAATCTGTCCATAATTGCGATATCATTCTAGAACTAGTACACCAGAAATTATTCGTACTAGCATTTCTGTCGAAACCTTAAAGTAACACATTTAATTTACTTACATTAACTCGAACTCAAAAATCTATACGAAAGTAACGTGAATTCGAAATTCGAACCAATGCGAAACTTTATGGGAATTAGTGATATACCACGTGACAGTGTAATATTGACATATTATACAATTTGACTAGTGCGGCCAGGGCCACACCCAAAACAGTATAAAGACAATTTAAACCTACTCGTAAATGCTAGAAATATCGAAAAGCTTTCCACAATAAAATTCATTTTACATAATATTACCATCCAAATACATACAACAACAATTCAAGTGCAACAAATTGTCAATATTTATAAGACAAATTTATAAATTCATTTCAATCACAGTAGAAAGCTGAATTACAGCTAGATTTAATTAAAATTGACAAACGATCGTTCTGAAATGAACAAGTTGATGAAATTTTTATAAAAGCTATTGTTACCATCTCACAATGCTATATATTTTTGCTAAGTTGGCTTGTCTGTTGCAACCATAAAATTTTCCCATGGAAGTAGAATTTCAGAAAATCTGTTCGTGATTTTTTTACACTACTCAGGAAGGTTTTTTTTACACTTTCTTTGCTCCAAAGTGGCCATTTTTAAGTGGATGAATATTAAAACTGTAATAGGAAAAAAATTTAGGCAATCTGTTAAGGTATCAACTTTAGATTACTAGCTGCATTCCAGCTTTAAACTATGAGCCCTATATCTCACTTATTTTACGTACCCTTCACCTTATCAAGTTCAAATCGAATTAGCTATTATATACAATATACATCATTGCTCAAAATTACATTTACAAAACACAAATATTATATTTAAAAAGTCACAAACAATCTCTCAGTGATTTTATCGATATAATAAAGGCTAATTTAGCGTGCGTTACTATTTTAATTTAGGATATTTAAAGTGTAATAAAATTATATTGTAGCAGTTAAAATAAGTAAGAATAGTGGTTTCTACTTTAATAAATAGCTAATATTGTAGTTCACACAAACTATCGTGACGTATCAAGCGGTTTAATTCACGGTGACATTATGTAATATACTGTATTTTTAGTAAACATTTATAAAAGTCTTTTAAATATTATCCATAAATGCGGTAAGTAGCCATTCACCATTCACTATCTATTTACACTAAATTGGACAGAAGAATTATTTGAAGTACTAAGTGTTTCCTTCCATTTCCTCAGGGTTTGCATTCTGCAATGGACGTAATACGCACAGTCAGTATTTATTACATGTTATTCAGTACAGGTACCCAACGAGTCGAGTTTATTATTTTATAAATGCAATATTTCTAACACATAACGACATGTACTAAGATAGCAGAATTTAAACATAACACTACCGGTGATGTTGCTAAGACGTTTGAAAACAAAATAGGTACATCAAGAGATCCACATTAGCTTCAACAGAGTTACATCAGGAAATATAAATATTAAATAAATTCAGGGTACATGCAAAACACTTTCAACAGACTAGATGCATTGAAGAGACGAAGTTACATATTCAATTTAGACAGTAAAATATTTTTTATACCCCGCCCTTCCTAACACTTTAATATAAACTACAGAATAAATGTTTATTCAAATATATACTAAACAACATTTATTTTGGAAGATAAGATACTTAATATATTGAATAATATACTTAAATTGTTTATTGTTATAATAATAAAAATATTTTCATGCAAGTAATATACTACAAGGTGCATGCCATCATTTGATCATAATTAAAATTATAGTCCGTCAAGTTTATCACGCAGGCACCGGGGGTAAAATTTACATTAGTTTAGTTTAGTAATCAGTGATCACAATCTGTGATTTTATTGAAATATATTTTTTATCATACCGTGGGTACGACATAAAACAAGCCCTATAACTGTCATCCAATATATTTAGATATTTTTTTTTTGTTTAGTACAGGAAAAATAGTCCAATATGAAGACACTTTGCGGAAATTAGTAATACAATTTAGTGTAGCTTACGCACGATTTTCGTCCTCTAAAAAAAAAGGATTGACAAGAATTACTTGACAGACTATAAAAACGTGCAAAAATACTTTGTAATTATTTGAGAATCAGACAAAAAACGATTTACATAAATGTAAAATACAAAGCTTTACAACTTTAAACTTCATGCTTTTAATAATTGCTTCATTACTTTAGTTAACTACTGGCTAAAATACTGTGCAGTAAATATAATTGTTAAAAGTTTAATTTCAATTAGCGCGAACTTTAATACAGATCTAAACTGCTAAACTAGAACCAGCTATAAATTGTCATAAGGCTGCTTTATACATAACATCGAACAAAATCAGCAAATTTGTAGCCAGTCTGTCAGGCAAAGATAAAAAAATATTAATTTACATGTTAGCTTATAAAACTGGAGTAATCAAATATTTCATCGTTATCAAATATGTTGAAAAACATTTTGGGATTAGAACCTGCTACAACTGGCAGGCTACATCAAGTTAACTGAACTATTACTTGAGCTCATTCATCTTATTTACATAGCGCTACTGTATATTATGAGCTGCACGTCTAATATGCGCCCATGAATGTTCTCTATCATACGAATGATTTTAGCATAGAGACGGAAAGGGAAGTATTATCACAGTTTGTTAGTGCAACTGACCTGAGGTTGTAGGGTGTGTTTAGACATAACGACCGTGGTGGTCTTATGTTGAGGCTCCGGCGAAGTGGGCGGAGCCGGCTCGAGAGCCATGCTTTCCACTGCATGTACTATATCCATCACCTGAAAATTTAATGAATTATTTTATAAACTCATACTGTGTACTCAAGTTCCTATATTATATTGTTTTTGTGAGCTTCAATGAAGTTAAAAGTCATAAACAGCAAGGAAGCATGTGTACGAATTTTTTTTTACATTCGAAGAAAGAGTTTAATGATATAAATAACTATAATTACCTTTTCGGGTGTAGACTTTTCCCTCACTTCAGCGACTTGTTTCTCATGTTCAAACTCAACTAAGTCTTGCTGGAAAGGTTGCTCCTGAAATGTTCCACAAGGTAAATTAAAAACTAAACAAATTATAGATGTATAAAATACAGTGAAACGATCTGTATCGGAAAAATAATTAAATACTTCCAATTAAACGTTCGAAACCAATAATCTGGTACCACAGTGATTTCATATTATGCAAGGACGAGCAGGTTAAGTTTCTTTCGACATAATAAGTAGGATATTACGTAAAATTTAAATTTCAACATGTCTGACTGCAAAAACATTCAAAACATTAAACATGTTTCTATTGTTGTAACTCCTTTTTCATGTCTGTTTAAATAGAATCAAATATTATTTTAGTTATTTAGTGAATACAAACCTGTTGATGATGGTGCAACGGTTCATCTCTGTCAAGACTCGACGTGGAGTGAGATAGAGAGCCGCCCGTTTCTGCTGTTCCGCTCTCGCTACCAGTCTGTTCAAACGTTCAGTGATTGTCAACACACTAACTACATTGTACTTTGCTGCATCACTACTACATAGCAAAAAACAACTTTTTCTAGCGGATACTATTTTATTGCAAGAAAAGTATGCTAAAGTGTGTATTTAAAACTTAACGTGAAAGCTTTTGACATCAAGCATGTGTTTTAATTAAGACTAAATTAGCATTTACCTTTGGTATGCTACTTGGTTTTGGTTACTTAATACGGTATGCGAGTGTTATACAAACACGGCCAATATGTACGAAATAACCATTTAACTTAATTATCAAGAAGATTTAGTTACAGGTGATTTAGTGTTTCTAATGACATAAAATAGGCCACTCAACAAAAACTGGTGTGTAAAAATGTATGCGTAAATTGTATGTAAACTATAAAATTAAATCGTATCAAGGACACTTTACTCTTTTTTTTTTTGTCAATCCAACAAACATAGAAGCCAGTTTTTAATGTTTGACCCACCACAGCTCTTTAATATCACTTCTAGGGTGTATGTAAAAGTGTGCCTGCATCACATGTACTAACAGTGAGTTTTTCGGGTCGAGTGTACCCGTAGCACACGACGAGATGCAACGGCGCGTACGTGGCGGAGCGGAGCGCGTTCACCGCTTCGTTATGCGTAGCGCCCAGGAGGGACACGCCGTTCACTTCCAGAAGACGCATTCCCACCTACAAGGACCAAAAAAAATATTTTTTTAAACATAGACAGTTTTTTGTAGATTTTTGTAAATTCTGCAACATTTTATACCTCCAAGGCACGGAAGTTCCCTACTAAGTGTCAAAATTCAGTGTGAATCGTAGTGTTTTTTTTTTCTTATGACATATGCTGGGGGCCATGCGGCCTTTCCAGCTTCACCGGGTTTTTTGTGGGGAACCCTAAGGGCTCGCCCA
>DWKW01000363.1:0-17634 GCA_018250115.1 Doberes anticus | reverse complement strand
TGCGTTGCTACTCCTGAGGACTACGTTGGAATGCCTCCCGTCCAGTGTCGTCTGCCTAACTACACCCTTCAAACCGATACACAGCAGTTCTCAGTTTAGGGCAGAAAAAGGTGTAGCGGTGGTGCCGCGCCATAAGACTCTACCACCATTATATGGCACAAAAAGTTATATTTCCAGTACATTTTAATTTTGGTTAACTGCTCAAATACACCCACAAACCGACGAACAAGATCCCGACATAACCAATATGGGAGCAACAGCATGTCGATTGCAAGATGGCACCAATAACTTAACCCGGTGTTGCGAGCCAAGAGGTGCGCATTATGCGCCATTACAGCTCGTAAAACTTATAAACAGTGGAAGCATATATTCTCGAAGCCCACTCACGCGCATCTTACATGTTTTTATTTAAATCTGGTTCTTAAAAGTCCACAATGACACTTGTGTATGTAAAGTAATATTATCTTGATTAATGAAAGAAGTTACAACGCGTCCGCTTCGGGCGGTAGGACTTCGATCTTAATTGAGGTTTGGTGTGGATGTCCATGGACTGCAGCGACCACTTAACATTCCGTGTGCTAGGTACAGTGGAACCATAGTTATGCTTTTGACTCGATACGCTCTCAATTCTCTCATAGTCCCATAGTACAATTTAACCTGTGCCGTGGGTGCCGCGGACACACACAGAAACAAGCACGCAAACACCCAGACCGGGTACAGAAATCTAAATTCATCATTCAAATTTCTACCCCGCTGGGAATCCAACCCAGGACCGTCCGAACGGCATGCGGCAGACCGCACGTTGACCACGGCGCCATAAGGGTCGTCAATCGTCGGTACGACTTGACCTCTGTACTAAACTGAGCTGGATACGCGGGAAGCCGATTGAAATGGTTTATTCGTTATTACTTTATGCGGCGGCAGAGTCGCGGGTAATAGTGAAGTATAAAAAATACGTGGTTATACAAGTTTCAACCATGGTCTATTTGTATTTAATAATTTACGTACACAGTAAACTTAATTGTAGAACATATGAAATTAATATAGTACAAACATCTACTTACTTCTAGTGAAATTTCTTCCAGCGGATCTGAGACTGGAGAACTGACATGTGGTGCGATTTTAGAGTTCATATTATAATTATAAGACATTTAAAATACAACACTTTTGTAATAAATTATAACTTATATAATACATAAAACATAGTTCATCGTAGTTAAAAGATACACATATTTTTTTAATGTTTTGATAGAATAGCAAACGAGCCTGTATGGCCACCTGATGTTAAGTGGTCACTGCAGCCCATGGACATCCACATCTGAGGTTGTATGTGGATGCGTTGCTACTCCCGAGTACTAAGTTGGAATGCCTCCTTTCAAGTGTTTACTGCCTAACCGCACCCCTCAAATCGAAACACAGCAGTTCTCACACTGCCGCTTTACGGCAAAAATAGGTTCAGCGGTGGTACCGCCGCAGACGAGCCTTTGACACAAGACTCTACCACTATCGACATCATATATTGGATGAAACACATATTTATGTAAATTTACTCTCATAAAATAGTAATAACGACGATCTTTACAAGAAGTCAGCGCCAAAATGACAACGTGCCTTTATGACTACTCGGATGCCTGAGATAAAGCGCACTTTTATAAAAGAAATGTGCAAAAACAAAGCTTTCAGTGAAGTTTTATAATCTGAAAATTCACATAGCACATAATTTTTGATTGAAGTCTTATGTCGAAGGCTCGCCTGCGGCGGCACCACTTATTTCCGCTACACTTATTTCTGCCGTAAAGCAACAGTGTGAGAACTGCTGTGCTTCGGTTCGAAGGGTGTAGTTAGGCAGACGACACAGGACAGGAGGCATTCCAACGTAGTCGTCAGGAGTAGCAACGCATCCACACACAACCTCAGGTATGGATGTCCATGGGATACAGAGACCACTTAACATTAGGTCGCCTGGCCTGCATACTCGTTTGCTATTCTGCTAATATAAAAAAAACCTTAAGAGCTATTCTCGATGTCTTATTTGGCCAGATAGGTAATTGAATTTATATAATAAAATCATAACTATTTAGGTACCTTCACAATCAGTCACTGACAGACACAGACTAAGTACATACTTAATGTAAATACATTAAAATGACTGAAAATAAGATAAATTACTTTGATGTAATCACACAATCACTAGTAATAATGTTGTAGAGATTGTTTTAATTTCGTGCTATTTTAAATGAAGCTTATAATTTATAATGATGAAAAGTAAACAAACGTACTCTATCATCCATTAAACTAGTGATTGCTGGAATGTAAATAAAGCCATAATGATTGTATTAATAATCAACAAAGGCAGAATGGAATAATATTAGGTACGTGTCTTGACAATTTCATTTTAAACTAGTATACCACATAAAAACATAACATAAAAACTTTTTACAGTTTAAGTTCAAACGATTTAAACTAGGAAAATCCCATTCAGATATATTAAGCAGTTTTTATTTGATCGGCGAACAAACATACAAACAGAGAAAAAGAAAAGGAGGATTTTGATGGTGGTAGACTTATGACGAAGGCTCGCTTGCGGTGGTACCACCTTAGCACCTATTTCTGCCGTAAAGCAGCAGTGTGATAATTACTGTGTTTCGACCTGAAAGCTGTAGTTACGCGGAAGATACTGGAGGATACATTGCAGTGACCACTTAACATCAGGTGGCCTGCATGCTCGATTGCTATTCCGTTTGAACAAATAAAGAAAGAATTAATGAATATGACTGTACACATACGTAGAGAACTTTCGACTATTAAAGCTATTGGTAATACAAAATACGTTGAATGTATGAGTAGGATTTCCACAGCAAAGTGAATGTATGAATTGCGTTTAAATATAAAATAAAAATGATGAGCTGCTTTATGGACCAGAAAAAAATGAGTATTGAGTTATCAGGGGTGACCTGCTTATGTAATCTACATGAGTTGTTCTTTTTTTGTAGTGTAGTGTTTTTGATAAATTGATATGCCGTTAATAAATTGCATTTATTTTTATTTATACATTAAAGCTTAATTCGCAGTTGAGCGTCAAACTTTTTATCACGTCAAGTAGAGTTCCAACTTTCGTTCGAATTCCCTCTAATGAGACTTAGTCTTTGTGACGTATAAAACTAGTAATTGTTACTAACAATGTATTCCCGCATCGAACGCTTGTCGTCATAGTTTCCACGCCTATCTTTTAGGACATCGGGCCTTCGACCATGTATTTGTAGTACACGAGAAACTATAAGATTTAAGTCAATGGCTGCGATAGTTCGCTCCTTATTTATGGTAACGGCAAATACTGGCATATCGTATTTAATTTTAAAAGTAAAGTCAGATTTAATAAAACGATCAAATACTTACTGTTAGCTTATGAAGTTATAGTGAAAATTTTGTTTACTACCAATTTGACAAGTAATTTCTATCTTCCATAAAAAAGTCGTAGGTAGTAATTTCAGAGATACATGAAGATGCAATAGACATACCAATCTTTCATCATCACCCCTTTATTTTCCCACTGATGGGCACCGGTCTTCTCTCAGAGATGAGAGATTTTAGACCATAGTCCACCACAGCAGGCAGTGCGGATTGACGGACTACACATGCCTTTGAGAATGTTTTGAAGAATCTCAGGCGTGCAGGTTTCCTCACGATGTTTTCCTTCGCCGGTGGTAATAATTAATTCATTACCTACGCACATAATTGCATAAATTCAAAATAGATAATATTTTGTGAAACAGATGTGTGTGCCGGGATTTGAAAATCGACCCACCATAGCGGGTTCGAGATTCTTAACCACTAGATTATCACTCACAACAACAAACGACTACACACAACTAAACAACAACAAACAATTAATCCAAAACTTAACCACCTAATGATGATTTGCTTTAGAACAGTTCCCAAAAACCTCAAACTTAGAATACATACCTGCAGCAAAAAGTTATAAACTGAACATGCTCATTAAGAACTTTCTTTCGCGATCATTATTTTACCATCAAACATTGCACAATGATCTTTAACGATACCAAGAACATATTACAATAGACACGCAAAGTCCAGGTATTATGTAAGCACTTAATTTTAAAAGCTACAAGAACACTTTATGCTTTCGTCCGTTATTTTACAAGAGTTAAACTATTCCGCGCTTGCGTCCGATAATTTTCGTTATAAGCGCCGCCTACACGGATGCAACAAGTTTTCGCAAAACAACTTGGAAATATTTCAGTTGAATTCTTGTCATTCAAATTGTGACTATTATCGTAATTTTTTTTTGTAATTTTGCATTTTGGAAATTAACTATTACTTACTTACCCGCGAAAATGAATCTTATTATAATAAAAAACACTCTTTGTAAATACCCACACACACACTTTATCAGCACCCAATAGTGATAACGGATGACTTTAAACATTTGGACGAGTAAAAAACTATAGATAGTAGCACGATTTATTTTCAACGTATTGTATTTAAATTAAAAAAAGTACTTAATAATTAAAACTCACACTTTATCCAAGATCGACGTACGAGTGAAGCACAAGAACACACGAAAAGTTATTTCGTTACACAGCACTCAGTTCAATATCACACGAGGAACGGATGGTTTGAACGGTTGTGACGACCGCTCCCGTTGACGCTATAACTTGGAATGCCCTCCGATGATGGTGAAGCGAAAGACAGGGGGTGGGGACGACGCGCGGGGTGAGCGGCTCGATGGGCGGGGCCTCGCAGGTGTATGAAGTCGAACGGTGATATATGCGCATGTTAACACTTGGACGGGAACACGCCTCACTGTCATGCACGCCGCGATACCGCGCCGAATTCGCTTACGGACCACGGTTAATTGTTTGTTTGACGCGACGAGATATTTGTTATTAATGCACGAGAGTTCATTTATAACAGCTGATAGCGAGTTTGACGGCTACGTGTTTTTTTCTCATTTCGAAAGCTCAAGTGGTAAGCGATGGTAAACGTAGATAAAGTTCTCGACAAAATGACAGACTAATTGCGTTAAAGAACTAATGTGAGCTGCTTTTTTTTTGGCTTCGTATTTTTTGCTTTCGTTCATAATGATAATGATGAGATTGTATTTCACTTCACGCGCTGAACACGTCCAGGTATATCAATGACTTATTGCGGTAACATTCTCATCAACCCATTCCTGTCGCACTTCCAGCAGTCCCACGGGTCTTCTTTAGAAACAAAAAGGATTTAGGCAAGAGTCTATCACGCTGACCAAGTGCGGATTGGCTGACTTTACAGGCTGTCAAATTATGGAGAATTCTTAGGGACGCAGGTTTTCGTTATGATATTCTTCACCATCAAAGAAAGTAATAATTAATGTCTAATAACATAAATTCGAAAACGGATTTGAACCCCGGCCCACCCGAGCCGCATAATAATTTAATCATAAAATATTTTAATCAAGTAGTTAAATGAACAGAAGGGCATCTCAAACATGTTAGGTTAGGTAGTTTGGTAATAAAACACAAACGAAATTGCGAAAGCGAAACAGAAATACCTATTCGACCTATAACTACCCACCTATAGACGACCCGTATGACGCCGTGGTCAACGTCGTCAACTGTGGGGCTATGAGTGTGAGGCGTTATTTAGGTATATTGTTTTAGTTGGATACTAAGGAAACATTTCTTTTTTACGTGATACCTCAAAAACATCAATGATTGTTATAAATCTCTTTAAATCTGGCTCCGAGATTTGTTTTTATAATGAGGAACACAATTATTATCGTATTTATTATTACCGTTACATCTAGCTGACTTTTACTATTAAGTAAATAGTTAGTAACATTTAGTAAACAGTTAAAAGCTCGGGAATTTACATGGATAGTACCTTGAGTTGGCATGTATCAAAGAGATGAACCGTCATTGCAGCACTTCAATCTCTGTATCGGACGAAACATTTTCTTCCACTGGAGACGAAGGTGATGCTGGTTAACTTCCTGATTTTGCCCATTATAGATTATGCCGAAGTTTGTTACCCAGACCTGAGTAATGAGCTACTTTATTACGTAGCTCCTCGTACTCCTACTAGTCAGAGCGCCTCGCTAACAACTGCATTCGTTACATTTTCGGTCTTTGTAAGTACAACCATCGTGCTAACACATGTCAATTGGAATTACATGTAATATATATTTATATATATATACATGTATTTTTTAATATATGTACAATATATATACTATATCATAAATTATATAGTAGGTATATGTATTTATGTAACTTACATTTATGGTATTTTTGTTGTTTATATTTGTTTTCAACTCTATGTTTATTTTTATGATGCCCACCGCAAATGTATCAAAGGTTAACTGTTAGAGAATGCCACTAGGCATTCAGTTTGCCAATTGTAAAAGCAATGAAAGGTAATTAATAAATTAAAATAAATAGGGTGGCAGTAGAGGTATGACGAGGATATGCGGCGGCACCGCCGCTGCACCTATTTTTGGCATACAGCAGCCGTTTGAGCACTTCTGTGTTTCGGTTTTAAGAATGATAGCCAGAATACAATGGACTGGAGGTATTCCAACTTAGAACTCAGTAGTAGCAACTCATCCACGTATGACCTTAGCTCGACCAATTTAAGCTCGGACGCGGATGTCCATAGGCCGTAGTGACCACTTTACATCAGGTGGCCTGAATTCTCTTTCGCTACTGCTTTACAAAAGAGTAAGTAAATGAAACAAAAATTTGTCACAAACAACCAAACTTTTTCACCGGATTTTTACAAACAAAAATGACTTCAAAATTAGAATCTCGACCTCCCGCCCCGGTGGGCCGGGGTTCGAATCCCAGAACGCAACTCTGCGCCTATAGCCTAAATTATCACATCTCCGAGAAAAGACTCGCGCCCAGGCATGGCAATAATGGGTTGAAAATAAATTCTGTGCTGTATTTAAAAATTAACATCACTCGGTTAAATGGTGAACGAAAATATAGCGAGGAAACCTGCATGTCTGAGAGTTTTGCATAACTTTCACGAAGGCATGTGAAGTCCGTACATTTGGCCAGCGTGGTGGGCTTTGGCCTAAACCCTCTCAGCCCCGAAAGGAGCCTTTGTCCAGTAATGAGACAAATTTAACTTGCTGACGATTACTAAAAAATATAACATAAACGTATTATTTGTACATAATCGAATTCATTATATGCATAGCATATACGCTGTTATTAAATACGCTTCATGTTTTCGCATACGCACACAGTATTAAAAACGAACACTAATTGCCATTGGCATTTTACGACGGGCTATCATTATTCTTAATTAATATTATTTCATAGAAGCGACTGGTTTTGCTTCTACGGAACGCCAATAGATATTTATATGAAAAATTTGTTGATTAATTAGGATTATCTGATAATTCCGGCTGAACAGAACAAAACACAAAGACAGATTCATGCAATACGCGACTATGGATTTCATATGTTTCAAAAGTTCCTTAATTTAACGACGACCCATATGGCGCCGTGGTCAACGCGCGGACTGTCCATGTCCATGGCACCCACGACACAGGTTAAATCCTACTGTGGGGCTATAAGTGTGAGACATTATTTATTTACTTTTATTTAATTTCTATTTTTTATTTACTAAACCTAAGCAAACAGGAGATGTGCCACCTGATAGTCACTGTCGCTTATAGACACGAGCAACACCGGAGAAGCCACCAATGCGTTGTAAGTTTTGATGGAGAGCACTTAAATCAAACCCAAAAAAGCTTATCCAAAAACCCAAGCATCTAAATTTTACCCGTGAGAAGTCACAACCAAGATCCTCTTAATAGCAGATCTTCACAGAGACCACTGCGCTATGAAAGTCGAGTCCTAATCCTCTATAAAATTAAGATCACACGTAATTACATTTTTTTATTTTTTTTATTCAAACGGAATAGCAAACTGGCATGCAGGCCACCTGATGTTAAGTGGTCACTGCAACCCATGGACATCCACATCAAACCTCAACTAGGACAAAAGTCCTATCTAAGGTCGTATGTGGATGCGTTGCTACTCATGAGGACTAAGTTGGAATGCCTCTTGTCTGGTGCCTTCTGCTTAACCACACCCTTCCATCCGAAACACAGCAGTTTTCACACTGCTGTTTTACGGCAGAAATACTTGTTACTTGTTTAATACAAAAATGAAAAAAATCCAAATAAGAACTCTTATACGTAGATAAATTTAACAAAAGCGACAAGAAATAATGAGATACCTTTGTACGGCATCACTACTTATTGCTTTTGCAAAAGCATCTTCATACGAGTTCATGCAGTGAAATAAAGACAAGTAGTGGTTGTTTTATTCTCTGTTTCTGCAACGTATTCGTACGCCTGTCTTATTGTGTCACGCGCGGCGAGCGCTCAAAGAATTAGCTGTCTTCAATTTAGTGGGATTTGCTGCGTTTTTCTTGTTGAAACTAGTATACTACCCTACCAGCACAAGTTTTATTTAATTCTCGATACTCGGTTCTTCGATTTCTAGATGGATTTTATTGAAACTCTTATGGTGATTTTAAACTGTGGTAGTAATTGTGTGTAAATAGTAATGAAGCATGGAACTTTATTATTTTAGCCAGTTACTCCAGAAAATTTTTTAAATTAAAAAAATTCGACGACCCGAATGGCGCCGTGGTAAACGTGCGGTCTGCCGTTTAGAGGGTCCTGGGTTCGGGACAGCGGGGCAGAAATTTGAATGATGAATTAAGATTTCAATCTGGGTGTTTGTGTGCTTGTCTCTTTGTCTGTCTATGGCACCCGCGACACAGGTTAAATCCTTCTGTGGGGCTATGAGTGTGAAACATTAAAAAGAAAAAGTTACTCGCTTTAACGGTGAAGGCACGCGTGAGAATTCTCCATTATGTTCTCAAAGGTATATGAAGTTCACCAATGTGCACAAGGCCAGCGTGGTGAAATCTGGCCTAAATTCTCTCACGTCTGAGGAGACCCTCCCCAGTAGTGGGACAATAATGATGATGATTCAAGATAGACTAAAAACTATTATAAGAGTTTTTCCAGTTCCTGCCGTATTTAAACTGATTGAAAGGAAATTATCCACAAATAGGACACGATAGAAATAGATATAGAACCCTTTAGGGGTGAACCAGTTTGATAGAAATAAAAAAAAACGTACTAATTGTTTTATTCTCTCTATTTCTTCGCGGCACGTGTCGTCTTGTTGTTTCGTGCGCAGCGAGCTCTCAGAGAATTAACTATCTTTAATTGAGTGGGATTTGCGGCTTTTTCCTTGTTGAAACTGAATTATACGTATACTTCAGTGTATTTGCTTCTTTGTACATTTGAAATATGTGCAAATCGAGGTTTTTTTTTAAATTAAAACGGAACAGATGTTAAGTGGTCACTGCAACCCATGGACAATCACATCAAACCTCCACATGTATTCATATACACATGTATTACCATGGACTAAGATGGAATGCCTCCCGTCCGGTATCTTCTGCCTAACTACAGCCTTCGAACCGTTCGAAACACAGCAGTTCCAACATTGCTGCTTTTCGGCAGAATTAGGTGCAGCGGTGGTGCCGCCGCACGCGAGCAGCCTTCGGCATAAGGCTCCTCCACCATCAAATACATGTTGTTAATTGTTTTACAGTTTACCTGCATGTACAACCTAGAATATTATTGAAAGAAAATTTCTACAGGGACTAACTGGAACGTAACTCGTCTGCGGCGTCACCATCGCTGCATCTGTTTCTGCCGTAAAGCAGCAGTCAGAATTGCTGTATTTCAGTGTAAAAGGTGTAGTTAGGCAGAAGACACCGCATAGAAGGCATTCCAACTTAGTCCTCAGGTGTGGCAACCCAACCAAACAATTTTAGATAGGACTTCCATTCTGGTTGATGTGAATATCCATGGGCTACAGTAACCACTTAACGTCGGAAACAGAGGAGAAACTCGTATGTTCGCGATTCCAAAAATATCCACACTTTGTTGGTGCCATATGGAGGTTTACCTAATAAGCGTCAGGACTTCAAGGAGAAGGTGATAGAAGCAAGCCTTTTTGGTTTTGGGAAAGCGGGCACAGTGAGAGTGGTACTTGTTTCTTAACAATGTCAAAAGCTTTCCTGCACTGAGTGACCACTGAGGAGGTTTATTTGGGTAGATATCTCCAACAGTACATAATTTTAACGCTGCTTTACATTTTTATTAAGTGTTAAGTGAGTACCCCGAAGCAGTGATAGCCTAGAGATACAGTCTAAAAGTTTGACGTATCTGCACATGGCCAGCGTGGTGGTATATGACCTAAATAATTCACAATACTCAAGTAAATTCTAGCGATAAGACAGCAAAGAGATGATGATGATGATAACGATGATGATAAAATATACATTTTGTTTTAATCCTAACTTAAGTTATTACTAGACTAGTATTAACTTGGCAAACTTTCGCTTATAAATATTTAAAACGAGCCCATCATGTTACTACATAACTGTCTCATTAAGCTCGCCCGAAATTTACGTAGGCCCCGAAAAGCATCTGATTACTTAGCGGTATCCTAAAATAATAAGCTTCCGAATAATCTACGACGCTCGTCTGACGAAAAATTCACCTTCGAAAATTTTAATTAAAATTCCCATCGTAGCGTTGTACGTAGCTAACTTGTTATTTTCGATTAGCTTCGGCCTGAACACAAAGCTATTCACTAAGGGTGCTTTTTGTTTATAAACTGCTTTTTGTACAAGGGTTTGTCGGCCCTTGAAGGTTTTGTTATAAGAAATGTTTCCTATTGAACTGAAACATCGGGTTGAAATTGAATTAATTTGGTGTTTTGATGTTGTTCTACACAAAATTTTAATATGTAAGTTACTTCTCATTTACTATCATCGAACGGAAAGTTCACTTCTGTAATTTTAATTTTAATTCCCGTCATAGCGCCGTATGTAACTCACTTGTTTCCCATCGTAGCGCTGAAGATGATAACTTATTTCCCATTGTAGCACTGCATGCAGCTAACTTGTGATTTCCTATCGGAGCAATGAAAAGATAACTTGTTATTTCCCGTCGCAGTACTTTATATAACTCTCTTGTTATTACTTCAGCTTGAACAAATAGCTTTCTACTTATTAAATATATATTAAAGAAACTGTTTTTGGACGTGGCTTTGCTTGAAGTCGACATTTTATTTGATGGAAATGTACACTTATAGTTAAAGATTTTTTATATAAATTCCAATCCTATTTTCCAATCTATGTACTGTTATTCATATTCAGATTCTTAAGAAAATTTTATTTTTTGTGTAAAAAATAAAAATTAACAAAGTTTGTAAAAAAAATCCGTCAAGTCTGTCCAAGTAACTTCTGGGTATGTACATTATTATTTATTACTTCCTTTATTTCCTCTGGCACCTTTTATGTTATTACTGATTATTTTTCCCCGTCGTTCATATTTTATCTTGATAAATTAATGTTTAAAAAATGCTTCGAGAGAACACTCGATGTCACGAAGACGATTTTGTTTTTTTATTGTAGCAGTTATGTAGTATTCAATCAATCTAATACAGTTCCAGTATTCCATTTTAATTTCAATGGCAGTTGAATATCGAAGGTAGTTTTTTTTTAAATTAAATAGTTCAAAGCGTTAAATTTCTCAAATTAAATAAGTATTGCTTCATAATAAAATACAGACTGCGGTCAGAACAGTGGCGTCATGGAGGTTAGTTAAATCGGTATTAGGATGGTTAGCGATATATAGCAACACAGCATTAGAGTTTGCCAATATACATTTGTAACTGAGATTTAACTATCAATCTATTAAAGCCTCGCTGCGGGGTTGAGTGTCCTCCCACATAAGGGTAAGCTTAGGCCATAGTCAACCACGCGGGCTAAATTAAGATTTTTGACTTCACACAACTCGAGGACATTTTGAAGAAAGTTCAGGCGTGCAAATTTTAAGGCAAAATTTTACAAGCATGTTATTTAATAGTCGATTTGTAGGTAAAAACGTACTAAACGGACTTCCGTTCTAGTCGAGGTTTCGATGTGGATGTCCATGGGCTGCAGTGAACTTAACATCAGGTGGTCTGCATGCTCGTTTGTTATTCTATCAAAAGAAAAAAAAAACACTAACTTCCTAGGCATACTTTATATTAATTGAGTATCTTTTTTTATTACAGGCTCTCCTATCCCCAGATATCTCGAAACCGGAGCGGCGCGGCGCAATGACACGCTTAAACAGGATTCGAATTGAGGAAAACTGAGACAAAGGAAATCCCTCACAATTGTTTCTGAGGACTTTAACCGCCTTTGCCTTTACTACCATTTTATTTTCTACGTTTTCGTATAGCTACAGGTACAACGTATTACAATTTCAGATAAAAAATTTGTTTAGTTATTTTCATACTTTTAAAATATAGAGTTCGGAACATAAAACAAGTATGTACGCCACCTGATGTTAATGGGCATTACAGCCCACTGACATCCGAATCTAACCGCAAATACAACCATAGTTCCATCTGAGATTGTACACGGATGTGTTGTTACTCCTGAGGACTATATTGGAATACTCCCTGCCTACAGTACTCTGCCTAACCATACGTCTCAAACCAAAACACAGCACTACTCACACTGCTGCTTCATGACAAAAATAGGTAGCAAGGTAGTGTAGCAGGAGACGAGACATAAGAGTCTACCACTATCAATTTCTTTCTTTTTAATATTTCCTTTATTTAATTAAATGATAATTGAAATTTAAGTTAGCTCCAAAATTCGTGAAGTTTTCGGAAACGCTTTATAATTACGCTTAATTCTACGTTCTCTTATGATAATGCTCTTTCCGCTTTCAGAATGAAGTAAGATTTGTAAAGACACGTTTAAAAAAATAAGCCGATATTACAAGACCAAAAATAATCAAACAGTCGAAACTGTATCAAAAAATAACAATTTTGTTTAAAAAACATATCCAATATGAAAAAAAATTGCGGCAGGTAGCAATTCTACGACAGTTCCCTGTAGCACCGAGCCTCAGCGATCACTGTATGTTTACGAATACATGAGCCAGCCATATTTCAGATTTCGAGATTTCATAAATTGTTTTTCCGTAAATATAAATTAAAATAGTTCTACAGTTATATTCTATAGATTTCATATCCTTAATTGCAATAAGACGTTTTTGACTACAAACATAAACAAAACACACTCACATAAGCGCGCAAAACTGGTCCAAAAATAACACGAAAAGCATTTACACAATACTCTTCACTTATGTCAATTAACTTATCAAATAAACTTTGTATCAAAAGGATCCTTCAGCATTCCGAAGACCTCTGCGTGCCCTTCAAATACGCTACATAAATCTATTCCGAACAAAACAAGCCCGACCCAACAATTGAAACTAAATAATAAATCTCACGTTACGCAAACACAATTTTCAAGTTTGCCACAATCAGGGCTATCTCTCGATCTCGACATATTCCAGTGTTCCTTATTATAATCTTGTATTTATTGTTCAATTTTGAATCGTATTACCAGAACAGTAAGCTTCATTTCCGATGTGACAAAGACTATTTATTCGCAACCCCTTTGCTTCGCCAGTTGTTTGTGAGCCACAGAACAGTAGAATATCAGTACATTAGTGACTACTCGCCACCAGTTAATCTTTCATTATTATTTTCAATATTATTAATAATGATATTGAGAATTTAAAAAAACACAGATCTCATATCTCATATAGATCTCATCTGCGTTGCTATAGTACTTCTAAGGACTAAGCTGGAGCGGAGAGCCTCATGTTTTCCATCATTGTTAAAGCAAGTGATAATTAATTTTTAATACGCACTTAATTCTTAACCACTAAGGTATCACTCACTCAATGAATAATAATTTCTTTAAATTAAAAAGATTAAATGACACTTCATATACATTTGTAATAAAAAATTTATGAAATAAAATATACAAAATGTAATGAAAATTGTTTCATTGTTCTTTTGTGTACTTGCATACTGTCTCTTTTATCTTAAAGGTATGTAATTTTAATAAAAAACCTTGTTAATTTTAATGAATCATCTTCATGTTTTATACCCAAAAAACGATAAAGTATGGCTATCTAATATTTCTGTAAAATCTCTGTGCAAACAAATAACTTTGTCTTATGAAGATTTACACCATATTCCACCACCCACGCCAATTGCGGGATTGGTTAATGGTCTAGGATAACCTACCTTTATCTTTCTACTGTGGCATTAGTATCTCTGAGGCGGATGCTCATCGCTATCGTCCGATTTAAGTGATAGAGTCCCGGCGATTCGTTACACACAATTGAGTCATGTTGATTTGTTTTTGTTTCTTGTACAAATGTCTTGTATGACGTTCTTCGGATGTTTGTGCGTCAATCTGAGTTCGAATGAAGTACGGCTGTGTTAACAATATTACTGTTGTATTATTAGATCGATACATAAATAGTTCGTCCGCCAATCCGCACTTGGCCAGTGTGGTGGACTATGGCCTAAACCCTCTCATCTCCGAGAGGAGACCCGTGCCCAGCAGTGGGACGACAATGGGTTCATGATGATGATGATGACATAAATAGTTTGGGTTTATAAAATAGATAGAAAATAGTATGTAGATTGTATGTAGAAAATAGATTGTGGCTTCGGTGTATAGTGAGCCCGTGGACTCTTTTAATTAATAAAAATTCTTGTGAATTGTCTATCTATTAAACAAAAAAAAACGTTTTTTTTAGAAGCATTTTTTTTATTTTTTAGGTGGTCTTGGGTCGTAGGCTCGCTGGCAAAGTAACAACCTAAATTCCCGAAAATTGGCAAGAAGCAAAAATTTCGCAGCATAAGAAAACGGAAATGGATAAATCATGTATGTACATATTATTATGTTTCCTTGATTGTCCATTTTTGGATTACGCTACCATACCGACAGATACTTGACAGGACACCACGTGTCCAATTTTCTTAAACATAGCAAGGTATCGTATTCAATAAACGCTAAAACTGTCTCCTGTACCTTGGTATACACAATGAGTCGACTTTATTATTTGTCATTTGCAACACTAGAACGCTAGAGCAATAATCGTTTCCCTTAGTAAATAACTCTTCAGATTCATAACCCAACAATAGGATTCCCTATACCATGGGTCCGCGGACACACACAGAAATAAGCACACAATCATTATTAGGATTATGTACAAAAAACTAAATTCATTATTCAAATTTGGGAACGAACCCAGAACCTTCCAAACGGTAGACCGGCATGTTGACCACTGCGCCATACGGGTCGTCAAGTAAAAGTGTGTGCTGAAAATATAAATTAGCGATTCTAGTCACTTGTATACAAAAGTCGTACTCGAATACAGGTACCTTGATAAACAGAGGCATTACTGACGTTCGCTTTAATTAACCGCTGAATGAAAACTCGTTACAACAGAGTCAAGTATTTCATCAAGCAATGAAATACCAAGCTGCCGCTAAGTTCTCTTATGTTTTCTGTTTTACGCTCTCATTATTTTTTGTGTGTCCATTTAATTAATTTAATAGCACTTTTAAAAGATAATTGTTATAATGACGCTTCACATTCATAGCTCGGCAATAGGATTACCTGTGTCGTGGGTACCATGGACACATAGGAACAAGAACACAAACACCCAGATCAGGTACAGACATTTAAATTCAACATTAATTGTCCCGCTAATTCATTTGACTAATAAATGACTCATAATAATTTGCCTAAAAATATTAAGGGGGAAAATATTAAATGTTAATCGAATGTATTCTCTATATCTGCCAGTAATATTTTCAGGTGCAGAGTCTTATGTCGAAGACTCGCCTGCGGTACCACCACTATACCTATTTCTATCGTAAAGCAGCAGTGTGAGAACTGCTGTGTTTCGGTTTGAAAGGTGTAGTTAGGCGACACTGGACGGGAGGCATTCCAACTTAGTCCTCACAAGTAGCAACGCACCCAGACTCAGGTGTGGGTGTCCATGGACTGCAGACACTACTAACGTCAGGTGGCCTGCATGCTCGTTTGCTAATGCTAATAAAAAAAAAATGTTTTTAGACGTAAACCAGACAAGATGGATGATGATTTCAATGTGGTTCTTACGTCGAAGGTTCGTCTGTGGCGGCACCAACGCTGATCTATTTCTTCCGAAAAGCTGCCTTGTGATCACTGTAATGTTTCGGCTTAAAGGACATGGTATATAACTATACCGTAATATGGGTATTCTTTACTTATGAATTTATACGGTGCAAGAACAAACTACAGATCCAAGTTTAAGTCCGTTTAATACGACGTATTACGCTGTACGCTGTACTGTTACGCTGTAGAATGACTGACCATAATCATTCATACAATTAAACACATCCACACATATCAATTTTAATCCCAAATATGGATATCGCAATAAGGCTATATGTACGCGGCACATAACAATAGATACTAGACAGTAGTGAGTGATAGCCTAGTGGTAAATAATCTCGACCATGCTATCGTGGGTCGAGGGTCAAATCCTGGCACGCACCTGTATTACCGAAAAAATATTCATTATTAATTTTAGATATTATGTGCGTATTACGAATTAATTATCACTCGCTGTAACCGGCATGCCTGAAACTTCACCATAACGTTCTGAAGTCCGCCAATCCGAACTTGGCCAGCGTGGTGAACTATGGATTAAACTCTTTCATGTCTGAGAGAAGACCCGTGCCCAGCAGTGGGACAATAATGGGTTGATAATGACTAGACAGGAGGCATTACAACTTCAACTTCTGGAGTAGCAATGCATCCATGTACAACCTCAGATATAACTGATAGCCTAGCGGTTAATTCTGGACCGACTCCGGTCGGCCGGGTTCGAAACGGGTGTCGTAAAATGTTTTGGTGACACAATTTTGTTTAAAATTTTCCATTTTATTCCCGATTAAAGTATGTGGGAAAGTTATACATTAAAATTATCTTAGACCTTTAAAACACATAACCGGAAACACTCTCGAAATTTACTCATTACTTTTTCAAATTCTAGAACCTCCACTCTACCTGCTAATATGTAGAAGAACCCCATTTCACAGTACCTACTCTAGTAGTACGCCTTAGTAAATATCATTCCATAGTTCCAGATTAATGACATAAATACTTTACCATCATTATCATTATCAACCCATTGTCCCACTGCTGGGCACGGGTCTCCTCTCAGTGAAGATTTTGGCTATAGTCCGCCACGCTGTTCATGTGCGGATTGGCGTACAATGCGTGTCAGGAATACGTATCATTTGAAACGTTTCATGTGAAAATGAAACAAATCTGTTCCTACAACATTTTAACTATTAAAAAGAGCACTCTAGGAAGTTTTTTTACATATTAGGCAAAAGGAGTCAGTTTTACATATGAGGGCTCGACACAAAAGTCACGTACCTCGACACAAAGAAAAGGTTTCCAATAAGCATCAACGTACATGTAGCCGAGGGTCGAATGGGGAAGGGATTTTAAAGGTACGTTCCTAATACAGTACTACAAGAGAGTGAATAGTGGAATTCTTACGTCTTCCTACTTGGATTCATTACTTGCGTGTCTTACGTGTATCGGTAAGCTAATACTAATATAATACAAATATTAAACTCGTACACCTAT